>CAIGRB010080312.1:35771-75404 GCA_903798255.1 Fraxinus quadrangulata | reverse complement strand
TTCTTCAATTTCGATAATTATTGTTTGTCTTCTCAAATCTCATTTTGGTAAGTCGAATTCTATTTCGATTTCATGAGCATATATAGGTACGTTTTGATTTGAATATAAGATGCACATTGTCGGTGTAATATCTCTAACACATAACACATAACATCAAAGGTTAAATAAATATTACCTCTATAATTTAAGAAAAATAACTTTCTCTCTTCTTTCATTGTATCGAATATCGTAATACAACTAATGTTTTTGTAGGATCTTTGAAAATCTGGTAAGAAACTGAACATACTATTTTCTTTCTAAGAATATGATGATGAGCTAGCCGTTACACAAAATAAGATAGAAAAATTAAAATATAAGTAGCTGTAAAATTTTATTACAAAATAAGTTGTGAAATCAAGAGAGTGATAAATGCAAAATTTATACTGCTAAGTAGTTGAGAATTAAATAGTAGAGAGATTGTAGAGAAGAGAATGTTGAAAATGAAAGTGAAGTGTGAATTTGTGAAAAAAATTAATTCTCAAAGAAAGCCTTTTTATGGATCTGGATTCTGAAAAAATAATTTGAAATTCAAATTTGAATTTAATGTTTTTTTTTTTCTCTATTGCAAAATACCGTTGAAGTGCCATTGCTTTGGCACCATGGCAGATAGCCCTTAAAAAATCAATGCTATCTGTCATTAAAAATGAAATGGCATTTGCCATTGAAAAATATATGGATCTTACATTTAAATTTGAAATAGCAGATGCCATTGATTTCCATATACACGGCTAAACTTTGACCTTAGTGAGCCTACTCGACTCGTCTAGGCCCATTCACAAGTCGTTAGTGGGCTCGCCTACAAGCTAGCTCGCTGGCTCATGATCTAGTTCGTGCTCGCTAGTGAGGCAGGTCCAGCCGAGTGCAGCTTGCCTCACTTTCTACCACTGCCAACTTTTGATGCTTCTCGGGCGAAGCTTACTATACAATCTCTTTGCTCCTTTGATGGGGTTAGGTGGAAAACTCTAAATTTCAACGTAAGAGAGGTGCTTCTTAGACCCATCTGCATTTTATGGATGTTGAGATAGTCATCATAAAGTTAGAGAAGACGAATGCTTTCCTAATTTCCTCAGGATAAAGGAAGATTGTTATTGTATCGTCCCTCTTCATGGACCTTAATAGCCCGACTTCATTGCCTTTCTCGAAGTGGAGGAGATCAAACATTGGTTGGCTCTTGCTCTTGTGTCACTGCCTCGATAGCTTTCTTCTCTCGCTATTTCTTGGTGCAACATTATTTTGAGACCTATTCTTAGGCGCTTCACCTCCCAACTTGTTGAAGATGCTGATAGACCTCGAAGGTCTTCACTCTTGCTCATAAGTTGGTGGAAGAGCTCTTCTTTCTCGTTGAGTGAGTCTACAGTAGGGAAGGCTCGATTGTAGGTTTGAGAGACATCAATCTCCACCTTTCTTTCAAAAGTCTAACTTCTCTATCCTTCATCAGACTTTGACAGTGATCACTTTGAACTTTCTCATCCTTTTGATTTCTCCAGGGGCCTCAATAATGGGCTGGAGTGAGACATGTTTGTGGGTATTTACATACTCGTTTATGCATGCCATTGAGGAGGAGTTGCATATCAGCTGTGTTAAGTTCCTCGTGTTGGAAGCCATGTCTGCCACCTCTCTGGTAAGGCGTGCACGTGCCCTTTCTGTTCTTCGATGATGTCGTTGCCGATGTTGAGCATCTTCAGTCGGGACCTCATTTTTAGAAGTCTCTTTTGCTCTTCTCTGTAAATTTATCTCACTCGCTTCACTTTCACTCTTTTTTTTTTTTCTAAAAATATCTTTTTTCTTCAAAACGAGTTTTTCTTTTTTTCTTTTTTTATATCTCAAAGGGTAGGTCTTTTCAAGGATAAGGCCAAAGAAGGTGCTCTTTTTCAAGGGCAAATATCTTATGATTAGGCCACCAATGTATATTCTCATTTTTCAAAGATAATACTTTAAGATGTCTCTCTTTCTTTTTCAAGGAACAAAAATCAAAGTTGAAGATCTCTTAGGTTGGTTTCTTCAAAGCTTCCACTTGTTCTTTCTTTAAGAATAATAATTTTTCAATAGGAAGAATTTGAGCTTTTTGATAGGTTTTATACTTATGGTGTTTACTCATGGTTATAATGTGGGTTTTCATAGACGACACTAATCTATTAACCTTCGAATCCAACATGATCCAACTGTCAACAGATTCTAGCTCATCTCCCATCCATGTGCATTTTACTTACACGCATGAACATCGTTTTAGACTTCACAAGATCATAGCTCTAACAAGGTGCTTCGGTTACATGGACTTTGATGCTCAAATCATACAATGAAGAATATATCTAGGTGCTAAAGATACGCAATACATTGGAAATATGAGTGTGATGAGAATATAAAATGCTATATTTTTTATATTTTTATGCTTTTGTGATTAATTAATGCATAAATGTACTCACTATTTTTATATTTTAATTTAGGTTGCAATTGGACGAATATGTTGAAATTTAGAAGAAACAAGAGAAAATGACTAAAATGGAAGAAATATAAAATTTGGGGACTAAAATGCAAATACTCAAAAGTTAAGGGTCGAATCTCACGATGAAGATTTGACAGTGTTGGCATCAATTTGATGAGTAAAGAAGCCAAAGTGATGAAATATAGTCAAAGCACTATTACATACCAACTCCCAACCGAAAAAGTTGTGCTTCGAATTTTCGGTCTCAGTTTGAGACCCATTTTTAGCATAGGAAATATTCGAACTAAAAAATATTGTATTTCTGGACTATTTGTAGCCATTTGAGTTAGTTTTCCAACGCATCTTGAATCTCTTGAATCGAATATCTAAAACGAAAGATAACACAAAATACTAAAAGTTGTCCGATCGCATAACTTTAAAGCACTGCGGTTGCATAGCTTTAAAACAATGCGGTCGCATATGTTATTTCAGGGAATTTCATGGCCAAGTTCAAATCAACTATGCGATCGCATAGAGCATTTTCGATGCGAGAAATCCGGTTTTCGAATTTGATTCAAACACTTATGAAAACATATTTCAAAACGCTTTTTAAAATCTAAAACCGTCCAGAAAAGAGGGAGATGCCCCCATTTTCCTTCTCTCTCTTTTGCTTATAGAATTCATGAGTAGTTAGATTCTTGTACTTGGTCGAAGGAAACTGAAACCTCGAAACCAATCCAACTGTAAGATCTAAATTATTTTCATTGTTTAATTTATGTTTTGAGTATTGAGTGTTCTTCTGCACTTAAATTCATGATTATTGCGTTTAATTGTTGGGAGGCCTACTAATTTATTATTTGTTGCAATCTAATGCTAAATTAAATATCAATATCTAAATTATTTTCATTGTTTAATTTATGTTTTGAGTATTGAATATTTTTAGGCACTTATTTTCATGATTGTTGCGTTTAATTGATAGGAAACCCACTAGTTTATTATTTGTTGCAATCTATCGCTAAGCTAAATATCAAATCCTTAATTGTTTGATCTCTTTAATTTATGAAGCAATTAGGGTTTAATGATTTGCTGCATTAGAAATTATTAAATTTTGGGAAAAACGTTTGACTAGATTAAATACAACCGCTTGTGATTGTGTTATTTAACTTCATCGATTTCTCTAATTATTAAGGCGGTTACTAGATTAAATCCATAGCCCCTATCTTGAGTTGTTTAGTAATTAAGGTGAATTGGATAGCTTGTTTACTAATTAACTACAATTAGGGAAAAATATAAAAATAATTCCAACGGTGAATATTCAAAATGAGAATTAATACATATTTGTATCTATGATCAATTGTGAAATTCCAATGGTGGATGTAGATTTAGACCAACATTTGTTCTTTTGATTACTTTTGTTATTTTAATTTGAGTTATTCATTAGTTGATTTATTTAAAGTTGTCTGCGTATAATCAAAACTCCCCAATTATCGTTTACATAGCATAAAATTAGATTAATTACTTTTCGTGTGATGGACTCTTATTTCCATTACTACATTTGTTTTTAGAAGTTAAGATTTTATTTTTGGTTGCCTACGACAGCACAACAATTTTTGGCACCATTGTCAGAGAGTGATTTAGTTTATTTTTGTACTTCATATTTGTTTATTTCATTCAAAAAAATCGTTAATTTTCGATATTTGCGATTTTGACATAATTTTGACTCTAATTGGACCAAACCTTTGTATTTTGAAGGAAAACGGCGTTCTGAGTAATATTATTTTCATCGTTTTCTAGGGTTTTAGGCATTTTATTTTCTGTATTATTTCACTCATATAACTATCTGGTTTAGTTCATCAACCCGAATGCTGAATAAAAAAATAAAACATATATATTCAACTCATTTCACTTTTTTACTAGAAAGAAAAGAAATAGGGGAAATTTTATAGCGTAGAATTTTTGTTCATTTTTCTTTTACTCTAGCTTTTCCTTACTTGTTTTTCATAATTCGTTAGAGTTTCTTTGATCATGTATGATTGTAACTCGGTCTTCTAATTAAGGTGATTTGCAATACGATCAAGAAATAGAGAAGACTTTGCGCAGGCTAAGGATTGGCACTCGGCGAAATTTCGAAGAGAATGATATTGATCATAATCTCCTATTTGCTAGCAATTCTGATTTGGAGGAGAAGGAATTCATGGCTGGAAATCAAAATTTGAAAGAGCTTGCAGCCCCTAATTTGAATCAACAACCATTATGCATAATGTTTCCTACTTTAGATGATACTACTACCTTTGAACTAAAATCTGGACTAATACTTCTATTGCCCACTTTTCATGATCTCGTAGTTAAAGATCCTCATAAGCATCTAAATGAGTTTTAAGTGGTTTGCACGAGCATGAAACCCATGAGAGTGACTGAAGATCATATTAAATTAAGAGCCTTTCTATTTTTTTTAAGGACTCGGCTAATGATTGGTTCTATTATCTAGCCTCCGAAAGTATTACCACATGGGACGAGATGAAAAGGTTGTTTGTAGAAAAAAAATTTCAGCTTCAAGGACAACCAACATTCGAAAAGAAATATGTGGTGTAAGACAGGACAGCGAGAATCCCTACATGCATACTGAGAGTGTTTCAAGAAGTTTTGTGCAAGTTGCCCTCATCATCAAATTAGTGAGCAACTCCTCATCCAATATTTCTATGAAGGCCTTCTACCGACTGATGGGAGTATGATTGATGCTGCTAGTGGATGAGCTTTGATAGATAAAACTCTCGAAAGTGCAAGGAGCTTAATTGTAAACATGACAGCCAACTCTCAATAATTTGGCACTAGACTCAACCTTCCTTCTAAACATGTTAATAAGATAAATATCTCATCCATTGAACAAGAAATTGTGAGTCTAACTTCTTTTGTTCATCAAATGGCAATAGGTAATATGTAGACAGTAAAGGCTTGTGGGATTTATTTAGTAGTGGGACATCCAACCGACATGTGTCCAACTTTTCAAGAAGAACCCATTGAACAAGTTAATGTCGTAGGTGGCTTTCCTAGACAACCGCAAAGGAATAATGATCCCTATTCGAACACGTATAACAAGGGATGAAGGGATCATCATAATCTTAACTATGAGAATCCACGAGTAAATCAGCTCGCAACTCAAAATCACCCAAATTTCTAGCAATATAAGCAGTCATACCCTCCTAGATAACAACAGAGCCAAACTTCAAATCCAAGTATGTCGTTAGAAGATATTGTTAAGTCCATTGCCACTAACATTTTACAATTTCAACAGAAGACAAAACAATTCCAACAAGAGGCCAGACCAGCATTCAAAGTTTGGACAATCAGATGGGCCAGATGGCAATTGTAATTAGTCAGCTAGAAGCGCAAAGTTCGGGACAATTATCCTCTCAAAAATAGTGAGTCCAAGAGAAAATGCAAGCGCAATCATACTTAGAAGTGGTAAAGAGGTTGAGATTCTGGTAAAGGTAGCCCCTACATTATCGGAGCAAGAAAAAATGAAAAATGTCATTGCAGACACAAATGTTCCAAATGACAATGATGCACCAAAGTGTAAGTTTTCACATTTTTCTGATTATAAACCAGTACTTCATTTTCCTCAAACTTTAGCAGAACCTAGAAAATATGAACAAAATCAAGATCTGTATGAAATTTTTCGTAGATATGAGGTAAATATTCCACTATTAGATGTATTAAATAAATACCTCATTATGCTAAATTTTTGAAAGAATTGTGCATAATTAAGAGAAAACAGAAACTTAAAGGATGTGAGAAGATAAAAAAAGTTGGGGAGAATGTCTCTGCAATTATTCAAAGAAAACTTCCTGCAAAGTGCAAGGATCTAAGTATGTTTACTATCCCTTGTACGATAGGTGACACTAGATTCGAGAAGGCTATATTAGATTTAGGAGCTTCTAATAATGTCATGCTATATTCTTTATATGCTTCTTTGAAACTTGGACCTCTGAATGAAATTGGTATGGTGATCCAACTAGTTAATAAATCTAATGTCTATCCTAAAGGTATAGTTGAAGATGTTCTTGTGCAAGTTAATAATTTGACTTTTCTCACTGATTTCTATGTGCTTGACATGAAATATAGTAATCAAATTACGCCTATCCTGTTAGGGAGACCATTCTTAAAGACGTCCAAAACTAAAATAGATATTCATAGTGGCACACTTACCATGAAATTTGATGGAGAACTTATTAAATTTAATATTTATGATGCTATGAAATATCTTGAAGATGATAATCCTAGTTATTCTATTGATGTGATTGATCATTTAGCACAAGAAGCTTTTGAACTTGATGGAAAAGATGGGTTGGAAATTGCCATTAGTAATCATCTTGAGAAAGAGAATGAGGAAGTGACCATGAATACTGTATTGCAAGAAACCGTCGCAGTATTGAATAATTTTCAAAAGTTATAGCAGTCATGTAACATTTTTTATTTTGCATTGCCAGAATCTAATGGGAGGCATTTACCCTTTGTGTTGTAGGCTCATGATGTAGTTGAAATTCAAAATTTAGCAACTTCCAAGGTGTTTAAGTATCCAATTTATACTGGTTGAAGAATGAAGCATTGAGTCCAGCCAATGCCAATAAATAAAGGCGCTGCTTGAGAGGCAAACAAATGGAAGTTCGTTCATCTATCTTTTTATTTTTGCATTCATATTATGGTTATTTTTTCATTTTCTTTGCATTTCACTTTACATTGAGAATAATGTAAGTTTTAAGTGTGAATGAAGGGGATTTAGATGTAGGTTGTGTTTGAGTTTTTTTCATATTAATGTGAGTTCAAATTTTGAAAAAAAAAAAGAATAAAAATAAAATTTCGAAAAAAAATAAAGTGGTGGTTTTTAATATTTTTGGTTGTGTATTCTATTTGCTATATTCAATTAAACTTTTGAAGAACTCATAACATGATTGAATAAGTTATCTCCCAATTTAGAGTTAATTAGTCCAGTTATTTTTTTTTGGGATGGTAGTAACTGAAGTTTGTAGACAAAAGTCGATGAGATTTTGTGCTTTTAGACTGACACATCCATTTCAATCTCACTATTTTCTTTCATGAGTGATATTCTTTCATGGATTTGTTTATCTAGAACTTGCCTTGATTATCTTCAAAGTCATATTGATACATGCATGCATGAACATGATTAAGGTCATTTTCGTTACATAAGTTAGCTACCTAAGCCAAATAGCCTACCTTATAATTAATTTTTCCTTTTGTTGAACCCATTTGAGCTTGATTGCCTTTTCCTTTTTGTAAACCCATGTTACAAGCTTTAACTCGAAAAAATAATGTCTTTACCTAAGTTATAAAATTAGTGGAGTATTGTTCATCATTATGAAATATATGGGTGCGCAAGAAATAAGTGTGGGGGTGTATGGAGTTATGGTAGGGATATGACTGGTGAATTGAAATATGATTTTCATTCTCAATTCACAAGTTACATTGTTGCTGTAATAAAAAAATGTTAGAAGAAAAAAAAAGATGGTTGAGAAAGAAAAAAAGAATGTGATGGAGGAAATGACTTTAATTTATAAACATGTCCATAATTCCTCATAAAATGCTAAGAAATTGATTTATTTATGCAGGATAGATGCAAATTGAAGGAACTGCTGAGTGGGGTGATGTGCTTTACATGTCTTATATATTTGAGTTTGAGTTGATTTTTGTTTGCTCCACTAGTTTCAATGGCTTTTGAGTTACATTCCCAAATATTTGTCACCTTGACCCTAAACCCCATTACAATTTTCGAAAAGTCCTTATGGTTTTGTGTTATGCATGTGATCTAATTGGTGGAGAACGAGACGTCTCCATTGGAATGAATTTGAGCAAAATATATACCCTTCAAACACATGAGAGTCGAGTGCTTATTTTCGTGAGAGTCTACATGTTTGGTTTACTTCATCTTCATATGAAAATGATTGCTAATTAATTGTAAGTTGTGTTAGAATGTTTGTTCATGATATATTATGTGTTTTAAAGAGTTTGATTGTTCTATAATTATGGCATTACAACATTGGTGTTTTTGAGGAAAGTAAAAATTGAGTTTTGCTCAAGAACGAGTAAAATCTAAGTGTGGAGGAATTTGATAAGAATGTAAAATACTATATTTTTCATCCCTTTATCTTATGCTTTTATGATTACTTAATGCTTAAATGTACACAGTATTCTTATATTTCGTTTTAGGTTGCAATTGGATGAATATGGTAGAATTTAGAACAAACAAGCAAAAATGACTAAAATAGAAGAAATATACAGTTCGGAGACTGAAATACAATTACTTAAAAGTTACGTTGAATCTCATGATGAAGATTTGAGAGTGTTAGGTATCAATTGGATGAGGAAAGAAGCTAAATGGATGAAATATAGTCAAAGTATTATCACATATCAACTCCCAACTGAAAATGTTATGCTTCAGATTTTCATTCTCAGTTTGAGATCCATTTTTGGCGTAGGAAACATTTGAACTAGAAATATCATATTTCTAGATTATTTATTGCGCTTCGAGTTAACTTTCCAACGCATCTTAAATCTCCTCAATCAAATATCGGGAGAGAAAGATATGACCAAAATACTGAAAAATGTCCGGTGGAAGTAGATAAAGCTATACGGTCACATAGCTTTAAAACAATGCGGTCGCATATGTTATTTCAGGGAATTTCAGGGCCAAGTTCAAATAAACTATGCGGTCACATAGAGCATTTTCGGTGCAAGAAATCTAGTTTTCGAATTTGACTCAAACACTTATAAAAACATATTTCAAAACGTTTTTTAAACCCTAAAACCGTCCTGAAAAGAGGGAGACGCCTCTATTTTCCTTTTTCTCTTTTTTGTTCTTAGAATTCTTCATGGGTAGCTAAATTCTTGTACTCGGTCGAAGCCTCAGAACCAATCCAACTGTGAGATCTAAATTATTTTCATTGTTTAATTCATGTTTTGAGTATTTAAAGTTTTTCTGCACTTATTTTCATGATTGTTGCGTTTAATTGATAGGAGACCTACTAGTTTATTATTTGTTGGAATCTATCCTTAAGTTAAATATCAAATCCATAATTGTTTGATCTCTTTAATTTATGAAGCAATTAGAGTTTAATGATTTGCTGCGTTATAAATTATTAAATTTTGGGAAGAACGTTTGACTAGATTAAATACAACCGATTGTGATTGTATTATTTAGTTTCATCGATTTCTCTAATTATTAAGGCGGTTACTAGATTAAATCCATAACCCTTGTCTTAGGTTGTTTATTAATTATGGTTAATTGGATAACTTGTTTTCTAATTAACTACAATTAAAGAGAAATAGGAAAATAATTCCAACGGTAAATATTAAAAGTGAGAATTCATATATATTTGTATCTATGATTAATTGTGAAATTTCAATGGTGGATGTAGATTTAGACCAATGTTTGTTCTTTTGATTATTTTCATTTTTTTAATTTGAGTTATTTATTAGTTGATTAATTGTTTGCGTATAATCAAAACCCCCACATCATCGTTTACATAGCATAAAATTGGATTAATTACTTTTTCGTGAGTTCGACCCTTGCTTCCACTGCTACATTTATTTTTAGAAGTTATGGTTTTATTTTTGAATGCCTACGATAGCACACCAGAGTGTAGGATCTAAAAGAAAATTATCAAGGTTACAATTGAAGGTTAACATTGTAATCATCTTTGAAGAAGAGAAGAACAAGTATTCATAGGTTGAATAGGCCTATCCAGATACATAATACATGGCCTTATCCCCAGGCTCACTTATCATGTTCAATTATGTTAGACGATAGCCATCATAGACATGTGGCTCCTATAGCCTAAAAAGTCGTGATCTCCCTAGTGTCGCTGCTTGCAAAGTTGTCACATCTATCACTCTATGCAATGTACTTTGTACAACCTGATTGAAACGAGGCTTCTAGTAGATGCCATCACCTCGAATAAACACTATAGCAGATAGGTGATACATCTCTTCAAACAACAATTGTTCTAGATGAGGCACCTAAAGCCATGACCTAACCACCTCGAAAAATGTGTTGTGGAAGAGGCTATGCAAGGTGAGTATTGACGCTGTGTGGCTTTTTGTTTAGTTGATTGCGTGTCTCTGTCTAACAAATGTTATATTTGTTGATGCAAAATTTTAATCAGTTAGAGAAAATCATTATCTATTCAAAGTATTATTTTTATAAGCTTCGAATATGGTTGTATTTATGTAATTTTCAATTGAATTGTTATTATTTGAAAATTTTAATTACGTAACAAAATTTACCACCTTACAAACCACTTGCAACACCCATATTATTAACTAATATACAAAAGAATGTTGGTTTATATTACTCAATAATCCAACGATAATCTAAGCCCTATTTGGTTTGGATAAAATGAAATTTTATTAGATTTGATAAAAATTATGAAATATATGGTTGAAAAGTTAATAAAAGTTGCGTGTCTTATGAAATGTGTGGTTGAAATGGGCTTGAAAAAAATGAATTTTAAGAAATGAGGCCAAAACATTGGCTATATAATTTATTTTTATTATGTCTAATAATTAATAGCTAAAATGAAAGCCTTGCTCCCGAACTCCATTTTACTAACACATCATCAAAATATAAAAGTGACAACATTTTTGATATTGTAGTCTTAGATTGAATTCATTTAGTCAAATGAGTTAGGGGTTAGTATTCCAATTTGTACCTCTAACTAAAAAATGTAGAATAAGAGAATCGTTTTTTTGCGAAAGAAGTTGGGATGGAGATTGAAAATATCAAATGTCTTTAGATCTTCGGGTCATCCATGGCTCGAAATTCAAAAATAATCTCGCTCCAAATATATTTTTATTTTTTGATATCGAAGCAATCCTTGGAGAAGCATAGTGTGACTTTAGGAGTAGGAATGAAATAAAGTGGTGTTGAGATCTGATGTCCAAAATTTGTTGTCCACCACTAAATGATTTATACATCATTTTACTTTAAAGTATCACCTAATTTTAAGGGCTAATTGCAGTAGCTGTCCCAAACATATGGGTTTTTAACAGACTTTATTTTAATTTTCAATTTGCGTAAGCGGAGGTCCCAAACTTTTGAAAAATTAACAGCTGAAGTCTAAATGGATAAAAATAGTCAATTTGACCGTTAGTTGACCAAGAAAATTGGACTTTGACCAGTTTTGACCAAACTGAAAGAGAGAAAATGGTAACTTTATGATTAACAAATATTTTTTTTTCAAATATTATTAACAATAAAAACAATTAAACTAAAAAAAAAAAAAAATTCAAAAAACTGTCCCACCCCCAACTCCCATCTTCTTCCCCATCCCACCCCCAACATCCATTCAAACCATAATCCAAAGCTGTCGACCACCTCTATCAAACCCACAACCACCCAAAAACCAAAATCACCTCCACTAAATCGAACAATCACCTTCCACTTTTATTCCTTCTAAATTCGACCATCGGCTCCACTAAATCGAACCCAAAAGTCATAGGAATTCCAGAATATCTACTTGAGTGATTCTTACCTATTTCTGTTTTCCCATGTTGTACATGGTTTCTGTTTTCTCATCCATAAAATCCATTTTCAACCATTTTTGTGATCTCTTAGCAAGATCCAAGCCAGAAGACATGGATTCACAAAAGGGACTCTCTACACCAAACATAAGGACAATGTCATTTGGTTTCAAGAAGGAAAAAATGCATCTTGATTATAACAATAACTTGATTTGCTTGGAGGGTTTCAAATAGGGATAGTGCATCACATTAGTCAATACTCGATCGGATGTTCTATGTTGCATCGTGATGAAGGTGGCAGTGGTGGGATTTTCCACCAATAATTCCTCGTAAAATTGAATTGATTAATTTGAGATAGACGGGGTAATCGTCCATCAGTCAATTGTGGATTTGCTAGTGGCGATGGGTTTATGTTTGATGGTAGCGATGGGTGGATTGTGTTTGGTTGGATGTAGGGGTGGAGGGTTGGGTTGAGGAAGAAGATGAGAGTGGGATTGGGGGTAGGGCAATTTTTTTAGTTTAATTGTTTTTATTGTTAATAATATTTGAAAAAAAATTGTTAATTCTAAAGTTACCGTTTTACCCATTTCAATTTGGTCAAAGTCCAATATTCTTGGTCTTTTTGACAATTTTTATCAATTTGAACTTTAATTGCTAATTTTTCAAAGGTTGGAAACCTCAGCTAACACAAAATAAAGGTTAAAAATAAAATATGTTAAAAATTCAAAGGATTAAAATCGTTACTACAATTATCCCTAATTTTAAAATTAAATATATTAATTTAAAATAATATATCAATCAACAACACATTTCAACTCAATAAAGTGCCCTTTTACTTTCTTTTTCCGCTGCCATGTCCCTAAAATCTGGTTCAATTGTATTTCTTTACTGATTGGATTACTAGTGTCTAGTCTACGGTCTATGGAGCGCGTAGATGTCACAATTTCTTCACCACTTGCCCTATAAATGGCGGGAGCCTCTCATGTCTCAAGTCTCTACTGTCTTCAACGATTTTACTCCTTTCACTATCCAGTCCCTTTGAAAACCCTACATTGTCAGTGAAACCCCATAAAACCCAAATCTCTGAAAATCAACAGCAGCTGAAGGTACGAAGTCCATCATTCTATTCGACTCTTTTTGTCTTACTCCAGGTTTTTTTATTAAAAAATTTCGACACCATACTTTTCTATCTATTTCTTGTTGTTTAGGGTGTAAAGCGAAATTAGGGCTCTTTTTATTTTTTCTTTTTTCTCGAGTGACGAAATTGGAGAATTGTATTGTATATTTAAAAATGGATGCCGCGGCCGGTGTCGCCGTCGCACGCGGTGTTTCTATGCCGATGCCAACGACATCTCAGCCTTCTCGTAAGGAGCGGCGGGTTGTTTCCGAGCAATCGGCTCGAAACCCCACTAGTGAGGTATATTTACTTGCATTGCTTTATTTTGATCCGAAACATCTGCTTCTTTATTTTTGTGTAGAGGAAATTATTTTTGATTTAAACGTGTATCTAAAAGTTAGGGTTTGCAATTTTTTCTGGGTCTTTATATTTGTCTTTTTTTTTTTTTTTATTTGTATTTGGGCGGCCACATGTAGGAGCTTTCCAAGCTAGGCCAGTCTGATGAGAGATTGATATATGAGGTAACTGCTTTCTATAAAAACTCGTTTATAATCCTCTTTTTACTGGTTACTTTAATTTTTTGAGTGAAGATGAAGGTGATTTGGAGTGTTATATTAAGGTGCAGCAGGGAAGAGAGCCCACGGATGTGGATTTCTGCTCAATAATTATTGACAGGGGTTTGGACAATGATATTTTGCAGCAAAGATTTTTAACAGTGGCAAAACAAAGAGAGGAATTGCAGCACATGGAGATTGAACTTCGGGCACAAGTCATTATAAGATCTGAGATTATGGAGATGCAGAAGTCATATGATGCACAGATCAAAGAGCACGCAAATGCAAATGTCAAATTTCAGGTTTTGCTCTATTCTTTGAGCCAATTACTATTGTGTATTTTTAGCTATGTTAGTGTGTTTGTATTTTGGCATTCATGGGGGTTTGTTGCGGAATATCGGGCGTGATTCGTTGTTTAGGAGCAACTGCATGAAAAGGAACAGAAGATTCATGAGCTTGAGAGAAAGATGGAAGAGAAAGAAAGGGAGCTAAATGGAATTAGATTAGATAAAGAAGCGGTTAGTTTGAGATTCTTATGGCAGTTTGTTTCTCTTCAATTTAGGTTTTCTGCCACTAATTCTCATTTCCTGGTGATTGTTTTACTAAACTAACATCAACTGTAGCAGGCTTGGGCCAAAGAGGATCTTCTGAGGGAACAAAGCAAGGAGCTCCAAAGCTTCAGGTTTGCCCTGTGTTTGGATTGGAATTCATATGACTTTGTGTTGGCTATGTTTTACTCTTCTCTTTTGATTGTTCAAATATATTATCCGTTCATTGTAACGTGCTTAAAGTTTTACATTTTATTTGCTTAGAACAAGTGTATTTACTTTTAAGCAATTGATTCAGAACCTGAGTTATTGATGGCAATTGTTGTTCCTGGCTCCTTAAAGTTGGTTTCAAGTCTTACTTCGCCTCCTTAAAAAGTGTTCAAACCTTCATGGATTATAAATTTATAATTGAAGGAACTGCATTCTTTTCCAGAAGAGAGAGGGATAGCACTGAAGCTGAAAGAGTGCTGCATATGAGACAAATCCATGATCTTCAGGAACATGTTCAAGAAAAAGAACGACAGCTCATGGAGTTGCAGGAACAGGTATGTCATTTATTGTGTCTATAATGAACATCAGGGAATTCTGTGTTGATCAAATTTTCTGAAGCCTCGATCAGGTTGTTTGTCTTTTATTAGTTATTAGTCAGAATTGAATGTGCATTGCAAGTTATTCCAAAATACTTTATTAGTGTTGTAAAAGTAATATTTGATACCAATTTGTTTGGAGGATTCGATGAATCTCAAATGAACTAATGAAATGAAAATTTAGGATAGAAATTTAAGAGAAAAAGATTATACTCTCAAAATTTAACTTCTATGATTCAATTTTTTTTGTGATGATGAAATACTACGAATGAGCAACCTTTTTATACTACATTTGATACATAAGAATTAATTTCTAGTACATGTATTTAATTAAACACTCATTAAAATTCTTAAATACATGAATTTAAATAAATTCATATGATTTTGTAGTATTTATTTCATATTGAAAAATGAAAAATGAGGTATTATTGAAATATTTGAATTGTAGTATGGCTAAAATCGTCCAAAAAATGATTCTCACTTTATGTGATAATTAATAGATTATAGAAGATTTTCAAATACTTTTACAAAGGTTTAAAGGATATCCATGACATAGTAATTCCACGTTTGAGCTTATTCAGTCAACTTAAACCGTTCTATAAATGCTTATCTATGACATGTTGTGCTCTGCCCATGCTTTTCGTAAAATGATTTATCTTGACTTTAAGGTTTTGTCTCTTGAAATGTTAGTCACTGTGTCCTGCCTCTCTTCTGTCCAATTAATATACTTCGACAGGGGTATATTTAATTTTTTGGGGTGAACTTAGACTGTTCATTTTTGTATTTCAGCATAGGATTGCTCAAGAAACCATTATTTTCAAAGATGAGCAATTAAGAGAGGCACAAGCTTGGATGACTCGTGCTCAGGAAATGGATGCTTTACAATCAAACACTAATCACACTTTACAAGCTGAACTACGAGAACGTGCTGAGCAGTATAATCAACTATGGCTTGTTTGTCAGAGACAGGTGGTTAAGTTATCGAAGTATTTTTAGTCTTCCACATTCAAATGCTAAATTTGATTATGAAATCTGTTTTCAAGTAGACTCATTAGATTTATCGAACTCATTAGTTTGGTGAGATGGAGAGGTTTCATCTGCATATGCAACAACTACAGCTTGAATTGGCTGATGCTAGAGAAAAGAGTGGAAGTTACTCTCATATAAATTCAAAAGATGTTTCTGAAGTTGGACAAAGCAATGGTTGCCAGCTGGAGGTGAACGGAAATGGGACACCAAGTGAAAAATCTGCTAGCCTACTAAATGGGAATGTTGAAGGCACCTCGTCTTTTGTTCCAGGAGGGAACACGGTAACGCAGGTAGAACTGTTTTCATTCTGGATTTTGCCCAAATCCTGTAAGTTGTGCCAGATGCATGAGGGCGACAAAAGTTTATGTTCATTATTTTTGGATTATATACCTACTCATTCTCTGCTATATTGTTTTGTTTGGATGTTGATGTATTGAATAATCTTGCGGCTTGGTTTGATAATCTGTTTTTTATTGCTCTGTGTCATTAATAAAGAATAGGTTTAT
The DNA here is from genome assembly GCA_903798255.1 of Fraxinus quadrangulata. NCBI lineage: Eukaryota > Viridiplantae > Streptophyta > Magnoliopsida > Lamiales > Oleaceae > Fraxinus > Fraxinus quadrangulata. Next base: position 59,068 of record CAIGRB010080312.1, on the reverse strand, counting down.
CCCCCCTAATCACTGATGTGATTGCTGCAACTCGGTCTTTCCTGTTATTTCTTACTTTCTTTGGATGATAAAAATAAATTCCTCATCTCTTTCCCATGCGAGGGAAAAAATCTAGAGAATAATAAGAGCACTATAACACTTCAACGGCCAGAAATGCACATAAACATTGATTCTTTCATATATTCTGAAATGTACATTTTCCCTGTAGACTGATGCTCATGCTGTTCCATTTGCTCCTCCATCCCTGCTTGGGTTGCCACCCTACCTTCCACCTGTTCAGGTGACTGCTTTGCATCCATTTGTAATGCATCAACAAGGGGTGCCCCATACAGTACCGTCAAATGTCACACAGTCTATTTTCCAGACTATACCTTCTATATCATCTCTTCCACTTCCACAGAACCAACAGGTAATCAATTAAAACGTGTTGTATTATTTGTTATACCTGTCAGTTTTGGTAATCGTGGCTGTTCTTTCGTTGTGTTTAGACTGTATCAGATGGCCAACAGATGCCTATCCACCAACAGTTTCCTCTGCAATCTGAACAGACCTCATTGGGAGCTGTTTCTAGTTATGATTATGAAGTATCTGTAAATGGGCAAGTTCTTTATTCAAACTATTTTGATGCCAATATCAGTCAAGGGATAGAGCCTAACTCTATGGTTCCACCACCTAATAAAGAGGGGCAGGTAGTTAGTTCAAAGAAAGAATTAATGACAATACTTTCAAATATTTAGCTCTATTCAGTTACTATGATCATTGTTCAGGCTCTTGAGTCTGTAGATGAAAACTACCCAGCTGGAACCCAGCAAGATTCTTCGCAGTTACATGATGTGCTTAGATTGGATCCTCTAGAACACAATAATGAGACCAAGGTTTTGTTTTCCCGCTTTTTAATTTACTCAATAAAACATTGCTGTTTTTGTCTTATTTTTTTATGGTGATGCTGGTTCTAGTCATTATAGATTGAGAGTTTATCTTGATTTGTAACTGGATAGGAGAAGAATGACAGCCCTGTGCCAGATCATAGACTAGAGAACAGAAGCTTAATGATGGAACAACCTAATTCTACCATGAATGCACCCTTGTCTGAGGTACCTAATCATGCTGTATATATCAAAAAAAGGACAATGAAAGTCTCAGGTGCTGTTTCTTCTGATGCTACTGTTTCCACCGGGCAGAAAAATTCACATGTGATTGAAAAGCCTCCAGAGATTTCTCTCCTTGATGAAAGATCATTGCTAGCTTGCATAATTCGCACAATTGGATCTGGTGGTAGAATTAGGATTAGTTCAACGGTCAGTTTAATTGATTTTTTTATATTTACATATATTACTCGTGTAATAAGTATTAACTATTTGCTTGATGATGCAATTTTTTTTTTGTGAGGACAGCTTCCAAATAGACTTGGAAAAATGCTTGCCCCCCTTCACTGGCATGATTATAAGAAGAAGTATGGGAAGCTTGATGATTTTGTGACTGGTCATGCTGAAGTATGCCCTTTCGCTGTTTGTTTTTCTGCTTTGAATATTTGATAGGGCTTTATGTTAGGCATTGACTGTTCTTTTATGTGTTTTAGTTATTTGTTATTGAGGGGGACTACATTCAGCTTCGAGAAGGTGCACAAGAAATAATAGCAGCCACAGCAGCTGTTGCTAAAGTTGCTGCAGCTGCAGCTGCAGCACCATCTTCGTATCCAACATTATTACCTTCTGTGGCAGTCACTCCCATGGCACAATTCCACAGATTGAAGGTCACCTCTCATGAATTCACATCTGCAAATGCTGATAAGACCAATTTCAATGAGATTGCAGCCTCTAGACCTTCACATATTGATGGAAATCCTTCTAAGTTCTCTGCAATTCGGAATCAGAATATGGATGGTGCTTCCTTTGGTGTTGCTGGGGGAGTCTCAAATATTAAAATTTTGAGCAAACCTAAGGATCACATGGAACTGAATGGATCTGAAAACCCTGAACTATTGACAGTCGGAAATGGAATAAACACTGATAAAGATGGTGTTTCCCAAAGGAAAGTTGCATTTCTTGGGAAGCCCGGAGCAAGTTTAGTAGGAAAACAACAGGGCAGGTATTGACTTTAGAATTTCATATAACTGATTAATTCTGTGCTTACATCGGAATAGAAGCTTACTGAAATCAGCTCCTCCTTTTGCCAGGGCAACTAGTGCTGCATCAAGTCCTGGAAAATAGTAAGTTGCATTATATTTTTAACTATGCTGTGTTTTTGTGTTGTGTTTCTTTCTAAAATAGATAATATGCTTTATGCTGCTGTTTAGCTTGTGGACAAAGCTTTACGTGCATCTCTTCCCTCCAATATCTATATGGGAATCTGAGACTTCTCGAAATGTGAATTTGAAAGCATATAAAAGTGTGTTAAAATTTAAAACTGAAGAGGATGATGTGGAATGGTGAAATTATCATCAGAAATGTGAACAGTCACTGTGATTTTTATATTTTAATGAGGATTATAGCTATGTAGCTCAAATGTTACATATACCAAAGAGATGTGATAGACCCCAATAATACTCACTTATGCAAGTTATTCTTTCAAGTTTCTTGTTCCTTCAAGTTATTAATTGGTTAGCATTAGGGGTATAATAGGTAGTCACTTATAAATAAAGGTGATGGGGGATCTGGAATTCATTTAGGAAGATGTTTAGAGTTTAGGGGTGGAGATTTGGGCCTCTCGAATTGCCTCAATTGTTATTTAATTTCTGTCCATTTTATCAATACAACAAACAGTTTGCTGTGATCATCCATTGAATATAACTTCAGTTCTCTTCAGTTGAGCAGCAGATCAGGGGGTTCACAGTAGAATCAAGAGCAGCAACTGGTATGCTAACAATTTGGTATTAGAGCACTCGATTCTAGGTCAAATGGAAACAAAATTCTACACTTGATTTTACTGTGAACACCCTTATTCTGCTGCTCAATTGAAGGTTATTGCTGAGAACTCAAGTTATATTCAATGGATGATCACAGCAAACTGTTTGTTTTATTGATAAAATGGACAGAAATTGAATGACAATTCGAGAGGCTCAGATCTCTCCTCCTAAACTCTAAACATCTTCTTGTATGAATTCCAGATCCCCCACCACCTTTATTTATATTCCCCAATTGACTACCTATACCTATTATACCCTTAATGCTTACCAACAACTTGAAGGAATAACAAACTTGAAAGAATGGTTTGCATGAGTATTATTGGGGGTCATTCAATACTCGCCCCTCGAAATCCATCTTGTGCTCAAGGTGAAAATGTTGCAGTTTGCTCAATTCTTCATACAACCCCCAAACTTTCCCTTGCAAGTACTCCTACCATGGTCATCGTAGAGAAGGGACGTTTCAGCCTTTTGAAGTGAACGGACTTACTTAGTCGAGCAATTAGCACAAGTATAATATCCAAGGCAACTCCATAACCAGTTGCTCCTACCCATAGAATCTTGTTAGAAGGTTTTCCTTCACTGGAATCTAAGTTCCTGTGCTTTGAACTTGTCGATTTGTTTTCTGATTTTTATAAAGAATTTTCCCTCTCAAATTGCTTCTTTGACGAGTTTCATCAAACACAACAGATTCATCAAGAATGGGTTCACTAAATGCTCCCCACTCCAAGTCCGAATGCTCTCTTCATAGTACTCAACCTCGATCGTTCATCAATGAAGATTTGTCAGCAAAATTAATATTGCCAACCTTGGGAGAACTCCCCCTGAACCCAGGCTCCTTTATCTTCCCCACAATTTCATTTTTGCAGTGACGAGATTCAGTCAGCAGAGATTGTTCTTCTCCAATACTTGCAGAAAAATTGGTTGACTTTTACTTACCAACGAAACCATCTTCCCCTTGTGCTTCTCTTTTACTCTTATCCTCTTGAAGCATAAAACCTTTGCTGGTTTGGAAGTTCCCCTTCAGATTACTTAATGCCACGACCCAAGTTCTCAGCATGTTTTACCTGATCTTCTCCATAAGCTCCTGATGGGACCTTAGCCTGTCCACAAGCAGTCCGTATAAGCCTGGTATTTAATGTATTGTAGATTGGACCTACTTCTCCTTGGGTTTGTTTCAATTGTAACTTGCCTTCTACAGATTAGGCCCAGTGACATATCTCTCATCATATTTCTGCATCGTTGACTTCCTCTTCTCCTCTTTTGACCCATTCCAATATATTCCTTCCACAACGTACTCTGACTTCTCCTCCGGCAGTGGTGACGGTAAGATTTCAATTGATCTCCATTCTTTGGCAGCTACCTCAGGTTGATCTCAGCTGCCTCTATTTACCCCAATTTCATCATATCGATGTGGCAATTAGATGCGTGGGTGGTTTCCGATGAAGTAGCGGCCTGTCCATTCCCCTTTCACGTTTCTCCTCTATTGCCGATTGTTATCTCTCTGGTTTTCCGTTCTGTCTTCCAGTTCAACCCATCACACTGCTTCAAGGATGAAAATTCATCACCAACAGAGACCTTACTCGCTAAATCGATCTAACATCAAATTTTTTAAATCTCCCCAAGTTTGCACAGGTCGATGACGATCTAGCCAACGGAACCATTCACAAGCTTCACCATCCGAACACGCCGTAGCGGCTTCCAACTTTTCCCTCTCCGACAATCGATTCTTTTTGAAAATTTCCTCTGCTTTCCCTATCCACCAACCTGGACTGCCATCATATAATATCGATATCTTGAGACGGCCTAGCTAATCCAATCCAAAATAAGTGCTCGGTCTCCTATCCGTCGCATCATTAGTCGTTCAAATCGAGTGAATATGGAGCTCCATTTCTTCTCCAATTCCTCGGTGAATTTTGTTTCCATTTGACCTAGAATCAAGTGCTTTGATACCAAATTGTTAGGATACCAATTGCTGCTCTTGGTTCTACTATGAAGACCCCTGTTCTGCTACTCAACTGAAGAAGGTTCCTGCTGAGTTTTATTCAATGGATGATCGCAACAAACTGTTGTATTTATAAAATGGACACAATTTGAATAACAATTCCGTGGCCATTCGAGAGGCCTGGATCTCTCCACCTAAACTCTAAACATCTTCCTAAATGAATTCCACATCCCCCGTCACCTTTATTTGTATTCCCCAATTGACTACCTACCTATTATACCCCTAATGCTAACCAACTAGCAACTTGAAGGAATAACGAACTTGAAAAAATAATTTGCACGAGTATTATTGGGGGTCTATCAATGTGCTATGTGACAGAGGGTAAAAAGTATTGGGTTGGGTGCATTTCTTTAGCTATATGTGCTGTGTGCGTTTCATTAACTATGTCTATTTGTGTTTTATCTGGAATACACATTCAAGCTTGTGCTTCATGTGCGACCAGCTGGTAAAGTTTGGCCATTTGTTGTAGAGGATAAAATTGGTGTCGCATTCTTTTATATGTTCATTTAGCATGTTAATTATGTCAAGATATTTGAGGAGGTTTTAAAGTGATCATGCACTTGCTCTGTAGGCATTCAGAAGCTCCCTTGTTTAAATTGGACTTCAGAGACGTGCTACGTTTGTGTGGATCTGTTTTGCCTTGGACTAATTTTTCATTTGCTTCGCCGTTGTTGCTTTTGTAGAATATATCTTGGCTCCTGTTGGGGAATGCCATGACTAGATAAAATTGCAGCAAGTGCTATTTGAGATGATGAGGTCATATGCTCTCCAGTTGGAATCTCCAATAATATTTACCTATGAGATTGGGAGCACTGGCTGAACTATGTCACATTTTCAGTTCGATTGGAAGAACTTGTTTCATTTCGTATTTTTGTGTACTGGAAACTGTAAAGCAGCTTTCGGATTTAAAATTATTGGAAAAATAGTGGTTATTTTTTCACTCTTGTTTTTCAAAGGTTGGTCAGTATTGTCCCAGCTTTGTAATGCAAATCATGTCATTCCAAAGAATGGGATAAAACAGTTCTATGTCACGACTTTAGTACTGCTCGCTTTTTTCTGGTGATTAGCAATGATATTGTTTTGTCCGAATATTTTCTAGAATATACATCACTTACCAATAAGGATGACACCAGATTACGTTTTTGCAAAGTATAATGTGTTCGAAAAAGGGACAATCATTTGAGGACAGGCATTTAAAACGAAAGAAACAGAAGAAAAAGCAACTACGGAGGTTCATTGACCCAACTAATTCCCATAGGTGATCTGATTTCTTTCGCAGCTCAGTACATGGTTTGCTTGTAAATGCTAGAATTTCATAGCATCATTCTTTTAGTTGTACTGTTACTCTTATTCCATCAAACTCACTGTGTATTTCTGTACTGGAATATGCTATTGAGCATGCTTATATTTTTGCCCAAAATTGGTTAAAACTCTTCTCAGCAGCAAGAAGGGTCTTACTGGCAGCATTTTAAGCTATATCAACTTGCTCGTTTATTTGGGCGAAACAAGAAACGAAAACAGAGGATTCAACGTCTTTCTATTGCACTCCATATTTGAAACTTTGGCTACTGAAAACTAGCAAAACAGTACTATTGTGTCTCATGTTCATTGAAATATAGTGATGCAAGGCTTGCTGCCAAGTTAACAAAACATTGATGGTGTAACGAAGAGGGCTAAGGGAAAATAAAAGGACATTACTATAGATTGTTCAATATATGAAGCACAAGAAACAAGTAAAACACCACCTAAGCTTCTTATACCACCTATAAGTTCGTTTGACCATTGGAAATCACTCTCTACCCTCATTTCGTCCTAAACCTGAGTTTCCTTGGCCATCACCAGAAATAGCATCCAATCCACCTGGCTGGTTTCCTCTCAAATCCATCATACCTGAACTGCCAACTCCAGGTTGCATGAGAAAATGCATGCCGTTATTGACACCACCTCCTATGCCAAAGTGCCCTTGCATCTGTTGCTGTTGTTGGAACTGGAGTTGCTGATTTTGCTGCTGTTGGAACTGGAGTAACTGATTTTGCTGGTCTTGAGGCCGGAGTGCATTAACCTGGAATGGCAACTTTGCCATTGGGGCACCATGTTGCTGTTTAACTGCTGAACCTTGAGTCTGCTGCGTATAGTTTCCTTGTGAAGCAACAGAACTAGTGGGAACCTGAAATTACTATATTAGTGTTAGCAGGAAACTACATATCCGTAATACATTTTGGACTACTACTATACATACCTGTGAAGGCTGTGATGATGTTTGTCCTGGTGGTGGCTGGGCATCAGCAACTGCCGCTAAATACATCAAATTCTTCTGAAGCATAGCTTGGTACCTAAATCATTTAACTTGTCGTAAGGTGATGCACGATTTCCTCATCTAGAACATTGGGTAATTCTATTTTGCATTGAATTTCTTTTGCAAAGATACAGAATTTCACATTCACCACTATGAACATGTGATAGCAATGATTAATGACAACAGTGACAGTACAATAAACACATCAATAAAGCCTTACAAAGACCAATATAAAAGCAGCCCATACAGAAAATATAGCTCCATGTATAATTTATTGATATATATAGACTCCTTCAAAACCATAATTGCAGCTTTGTATGCCCACACACCATCGCTTATCAAAGTACAGTGTCAACAGACCTCTATAAGTTCCCAATACCCGTTTGAAGCTGAAAAGCATAAAACCTACTTAAAATTCCAAAACTCAATGATATGATGCTATTCAGCCCCTGTTTGATGCCATTATTTTGAGAAAATGGAGTTTAGAATAATGATTTTTTTTAAAGAATAAACGGTTAAAAGGTCGGGAAAATTTTGAATTTACGTACAAAATATTTTATTGTGAATGTATGGTTGAAAATGAGTAAGTAAAAAAAAGAATTCAAATAATGATCGTCAAACGAGGACCTAGTCTATTAATTCTTTACCATTAGCATGTATCACTACATGCCAATTTGGCATGTCTATCGATATATCCGTGTTTGATCCACAATATTTTTTTCATTCTCATTCTTCTATTCATTTTCAACCACACATTATTCAATAAAATAATATTTTTCATCACATCAATAACTTTTCCTCCTTTTTCAATCACATATTCTCAATCAATCTACTATTCCAAAATACATTCTTTCAAAATAATGACTCACACACCCTTATTGTTTTTTTCCATACAAGTTAGGTGAGTTTGCATATTTTTTAATTTCTTAATAACAAGAAGTTGTGTAGTGAGCCCTGTTTGACAACCATTATTTCAAAACTCTTTAATTTTTATACTCATTTTCAATCACATTCACACAATAAAAATATTTTGCACGAAAATTCAAAATTTCCCCTACTTTTAACCGCACATTCTCCTAAAAATCACTATTCAAAACATTATTTTTGAGAAAAAAAGTAGCCACCAAACAGAGGCTAAATATGTAACTATTGTTTGAAATTTTCTGTGCATCAGAAACCCTCTTTCCATAGCACATGGAAAGGACCTCTTTTACTATTAGTATCTGATCTCATTTTACTTCTCAAATTAAATGTTTCATTAGCCACTGAACTTTATATTATGTCACGGCTTACCAAATTATCAATTGTCCCATTGGTCATTGAATTTTGCACTGTTGCACTAAGTTACTCACTGAATGAATTTCGTCAATGCATTTGTACAAACGGAAAATATACGTGGATCGTAAAATGCACAAGTGATCCCCCACATCAACCATACACACCAGATCATTTCCAAATTCATTTCATTTCATTTCATGTTCAAATCCCTAACCTTAACCCCCAAATTCATTTCATTCTTTTCGCATCCGTAGGAGAAAATCGTGATAAGAATTGGGCAAAAACCAAAAAAAGCGTTGTCAACAAAATGGATCGTCTTGGAGCCAATTTCTTTCGAACAAGAATTTGATTCTAACGAACTTGAGTGCAAACCACTTGTACTCAAGTTCTAGTTGGCAACGAGGATAATTTCAAAGGAGTTATTGATATTGTGAGGATGAAAGCTATTATTTGGTCCGGGGAAGAATTGGGCGCAAAATTTGCATACGAGGACATTCCTGACAATTTCAAAGAGTTGGCTCAAGAGTTTAGGTCACAATTGATTGAGACCATAGTCGAGTTGGATGATGAAGCTATGGAGAACTACTTCGAAGGAGTCGATGTAACGACCTAAAACTTACTCAAATATGTATAGTGAAAAAAAACTTAACTTTTATAAAAGAATAATGCCATATAGCCCCACTGGGGTTACAACCCCAGTCTAGGTGTCACGCAGTGAGAATGCTTATCTCCCCATTCGGCACGACAAGCACGCTAACAACTAGGCGTGAGGCCTATTTTACCAAAGAGTGCAGGTATTCTCCCTAACATTCTACTCATAGCGTGCGTGTGTGCCAATTGTTCGAGCTTGTCGGCCTCAGAATGAGGGAAGGGTGGCCTTGAGGCATAATACCTCGGGAGCCAAACCTGCGATCCGTGAAAGTTGGTATCAGAACGGGACCGCTCGAGCATGCGATGTTTTTATGGGACAATGTCGTGTGTTCTTGCGGAGAAAAGATTTTGGGCCACGGGATCGTGTCGGCAAGCTAACGAAACACGATGAAGAAAGCTGTGGGGAGAACGGATGAAGAGGGCAGCGTTGCTCAATTGCCTATGTGCCTTTCAAGGAGTTTTGAAGAGCGCACATTGCAGGACACAATAATGAAGATTGTGTTTTCTATTCGACATGTGCTGAGACGCTGCGGTTTGAAGGCCGTCCATCCGAGGTACTAATGCTCAGAGGGGCATAGGGTGAATGTTGGTGTCGAAGGCGGTAAGTACTTGTTACTGCGGGTTTGTGAATGCCGTCCATTTGGAGGTGGTGCCGTTGTTATTCTTGCAATGAGACAAATGCGTGTTGATGCAAAACTCACTTCTCGCTACGAGGACGTAAGCGAATTCGAATGGAGGAGAGTGTCACGCAGTGAGAATGCTTATCTCCCCATTCGGCATGGCAAGCACGCTAACAACTAGGCGTGAGGCCTATTTTACCAAAGAGTGCACTAATGATGTGATCATATGCAGGTATTCTCCCTAACATCCTACTCATAGCGTGCGTGTGTGCCAGTTGTTCGAGCTTGTCGGCCTCAGAATGAGGGGAGGGCGGCCTTGAGGCGTAATACCTCGGGAGCCAAACATGCGATCCGTGTAACTAGGTGACGTTAATGTGGTATTAAATTATAGGTGAAATTAAATATTTAATTTCACTTTTCATTTAATCTATGATTTAGAGCCACCTAGACTGGGGTTGTAATCCCAGTAGGACTAAATAGCATTACTCTCATAAATATATAGTTTTTGTCCCAAGTAAAATAATTGAGAAAAGAAGAATTACTAAATCATAAAAGTAAAATAAGAAATTGTTTAATAATATCTTTATTATACAACCAAAGACTAGTTCCAAACTCCAATGCTTCGAACCTCAATTATCTAAAAGGGGGAAAATCATAAATAATGAGATAAAATCTCAATAAGTGAGCCACATAAATCGTAATTCATATTTAATATTTAGGAATTTTTAACATAGGAGAGAGGGATTGAAAACCGAACTTAGGTGGTCATAATCCCTTTACATAATGATAACACACATAGGAAGACACGATAATTAAGAACCGTACTTAAATATATAGGACCCATATCATATTCAAAAATCAAATTCCATATTTAAAAGCATGAAAAAGATTTAACATACAACATACGACTGTGCTTACCTTGATAATTTGAAGAGAATCGTAGTAAACACATAAAGGAGAATTAACTCATGTAATTATATAATTTAAAATCAATAAATCATAATTATATATAATTATACATATATAGATGCACGTAATTATAGAAACACTATTGAAATCAATCAACTATAATTATACATACAGACTCACGTAATTATAGCAATACTATATTTAAAATCAATCAACCATAATTATATGTAATTATACATACATAGATGCATGTAATTTCAGCAGTACTATAATTTAACTCAATCAATCATAATTATATATAATTCTTTCACATAGAAGGAATACTTCATTTCATCTAACTTTTCCATATATATTAGTACTATATATATACACCATAAATATTCATATTATATGTATATGTATATATTGTTCAAGAAATTACACTTTTAGTCCCTCAAATATTGGCCAATATGCAATTTGATCCCCCTAACTTTCACTATAAGGCCCTAATTTTCATAATTAGCGACTACAAAAGATTTTGAAATATTATAAGTTACCTCTTAAAATAAATTTTCGTCCTCGAAAATTACCTTAACTATCATCGTCAAACATTTGGAAATATTAGTAAAAAAAGTTTCTTAAAATGAAAATTTTCGTATTTTTCAAAATAGACGCTTATCAAAATGGAAGTTTCCTGAAATCAAGGTTTCTAAAAATATAAGTTTTGTAATGTAGGAATTCTTGAAATAGAGGTTTCTAAAATTGATTTTGTTTTCCTTAAAAGTTTCCAAAAATAAAGTTTTTAAAATGGGAATCTTCTTAAATTTGGAGTGAGTTTGTAGTGCTGTTTTCGTTTTATTGATTTGAACAACGCTCAACTGAGTGACTTCCAAGTGAGGAGAGGGGTCACAAGTGGACCACTTAAATCCTAAGCTACAATTTAGGTCTTTTTGACAAAACCCTTCGGTTTTGCGAATATTCTAACCAAGAAAACTTAAAAAATAAGCAGGATTAAATGTATTTAGAGGTGTAACTTTCCTAATTAGACTCAACTATCTAATCTAGAGATTTTGTAAGGTTGATAGTTCTTGTAGGTTAATATGTTCAATAACGTAGTCACCAGTCTAAAATCTCATAATATCATAAAATCATCATTCTCATAACTTACAATATCTATAATGAGTTTTTTCGTAATTAACATATATTCATAAAATCATAATTTATATCCATATTTTGCTATGTCAATATTATCAAAAATTTCATGATTGTTATATCACATAATAGTTGATTAGCATGGAAAATAACACAAAGTAAAAATTATACGTAGCTAAGCATCTTTCATAATTAAACATAATTCTAATATAATCTCATGCATATTCATACTTATTCACATAACATTAAATAATTATGAATTGTCATATTTTTCTACCTGATTTGAGGAAATCAAAGCTTGCAACTTGGCATCATGTAGTGGTGGTCTAAGAAATCTGATTTTCTTTAAAAAAATATTTTAACGTAATCATAAATTCAACCTTCAAAATTTAACATGAACAATAACTCTTTTTTTTTTAAAAGTGTCCGCATAAACGTAAACCCACTGATATCATTTGTAACGACCAAAAATAGCCATTTGAGTTGTTAAATACGTATCGTAAAAAAAAATATAACTTCCATAAAAATATAACTTTCATCCCAATTACAATAACTGAAAAAAGGAAGAATTACTAAATCATAAAAGGAAATTAATAAGTTCAATAATATCTTTATTGTACTACCAGTGACAAGTTCCAAACTCCAATGTTTCGAACCCTAATTACCTAAAAAGGGGAAAATCATAAATAATAAGATAAAATCCCATTAAGTGAGTCATATAAATCTCAATTTATATTTAAAATTTAGGAACTCTTAACATACATAAAGGGACACGGGGATTAGAAATCGAACTTAGATGGTCAATCTTTGTACATAATCAAAACATACAAAGAGAGACATAAGAATTAAGAACTGTCCTTCGTTGCTATAGTTCCCGTGTGTAGCGTTACTGAACTCTGGTCCATTAACATATAGGACTCATATTATATTCATAAATCGAATTCTGTATTTTAAAGTATGAAAAATTATTTAACGTACAACACAAGACTACACTTACGTTGATAATTTGAAGAGAATCGTAGTAAATCCGTAAAGGAAAATTTAACAATTTAGGTACAATATTTATAGGTGCATTTAGGGGTACCAAAAGGAAAGTGTCATAATGGTGTCCGTATAATTGCGCATTTAAATATTACCTATCAAAAAATAATTGCGCATTTAAATAAGATAATGAGTTACACTAATTATATACTTTAAATCAATTATAATTAGATATAATTATACATACATAAACACACGTAATTATATTATTGAAAATCAATAAATCATAATTATACATACATAGACTCGCGTAATTATAGCAAATACTATATTTAAAATCAATCAACCATAATTATATATAATTATACATACATAGACACGTGTAATTATAGTAGTACTATAATTTAACTCAAATCAATCATAATTTTATATATACATACCTTGTATTTACACATATATGGTAGTTTACTTATTTAGGAATGAATGTTTTGTTCCAGTACTATGCAGGTTAGCTTTTAAGAACAAATAGGTTAAGCCGTTGCTCGATGCAGTGGTGGATTATTTGCCCTCTCCTATTGATTTGCCAGAAATGAAAGGAATTGACCCTGATGATTGGAGTTGATAATTGAAAGAACTACCAGTGATGATGAACCTTTTGCTGGTTTAGCTTTCAAGATCGTGAGCAATCCATTTGTGGGTTCAATAACAATTGTCCGAGTAAACACATGGAAGCTTAATTCAGGGTCTTACGTACTAAATTCTAACAAAGGGAAGAAAGAGAGAATTGGCCTTCTCAAAATGCATGCGAACAACAGCAATTCATAAAAGCTGAAATTAATGCAGAAATTAACAAAAGCGGTTGTCAACGAAGCTACCACCACCTAAATTCTAATTAAAATTGCAATGCAAGCTAAAGAATCAAAGTGAACTAAAGCCAATTACAAATTAACACCAGCTATAAAATAGAGCTGCCAATTGCAAAATTCTAGTACATAGAAGTGAAATATTTGAATAATGAAATGCTTTGTTTGATATGTACGTAAGTTCGGTGTACTTGGAGGCATATAAACGTTCATAAGAAATGTGTTAGCAAGATGAAAAAGCAACCCCAATGATTTGATCCATACTGTGCTAAAGAAGTTCCTGTGTGTAATCTAACGGTATATGCTATTTGTTCATAGTTGATGGTTCATAGTAGATTTAGTGAGCATTTAAATTAGAGATGTTGCAATATATCTGATGTATACAATGGTTTATGGTTCATGTTGTCCTCCTAATTCTTTAGAAAGCTTGAATCATGACTCGAGATTATAGTATAAACTCGTGACTATATGGCACCAGTTAAAGTTTCAAACCAGTCATGTTCAAATCACAGCAACTTAACTATCATGGCACCCCCACATTAAGCTATTGAAAAGTCTCTGTTCTGCTCCCAAAATAATGTCAAATACATTCCATTTTCAACAACTAATCAACACTAACTATATCACTCGCCATATCACAGCAACTTAACTATTTCAACAGATTTTTAGTCCCATTTCGTTGAAAGGGAATGAAACAATAAAAAAAAATCACACCACAGCTTATATCATTGTTCAATTTCCCCTGTATAATATACATACCGAAATAGATATGATATTGCACAAAAGTTTCCAAAGCACTTCGGCAACGAACCCAAGATGACACATTAGCTACAAAAAACTGTTCGCCTATACCGTTACAAAATATTATGTCAAAAGTTACATACGACAGACTATATGACATATTGCATATGAAGTGATCAACTGGAAAAGCACAAAATTCATGAAGTTCATGAGCTTGGACCGAGACTCTAAAGCTCTGTCATCACACTTCTACAGCTCCAAAGGAAAATCCACATCAACCGTCCTACTGAGACAACCTAGTTCTCATTATATTAGCAGCAGGGCAGATAATGGCAAAGCAAGAAAAAACTCGAAAATGGTGATATGGTTGCTAGGAGGGGGGTTGGAGTGCGAAAAGCTCAATGAAGTACGAGTTAAGTTGAAGATAGATGATCATTTCAGCCTCCAAATGTTTAATCCCAAAACTGTAAATCCAGAAGTTGAAATGGAATTAAAAGTACTAGATAATTCAACATAAAAATCTCTCTTAGTTCTTGGCTCCCCAATACTAGAGAATGGGAAGAACTCATCGATACCCAAGAAACAGTTAACCATATTGAAATAGGATACAATTTCTCCAAGAGTGGAAGAAATCGAAGTCTCGACTAGTTCCAACGGAGCGTACAACAACAGCGATGGCAATACAAGTTCAGACTTGTTCAAGATAGAAAGTTTGTTGAAAAATGCCAATCCCTTTCTTTCCAGGCAGGAATCAGATGGCAATAGCATGTCCAGCCGCTTTACCCCTTGTTGTGTGCCTAGTGAAGCCAGCATATACTGGAGTGCCATCACCAGTGCTGCCGATTTATCTGCCATGTCAGATACCAAAGAGCAAAGATCAACCACCATCATAGCTGCTGCAGTCGTCGACATCATAGCATATCCCTAGAAGACGATTTCATCAACATTACCTTCATTTGCTCCCTCCATCAAACTAGGTACTCCTCGTTTTTCTGATTTTCAATGCCTTCGATGGAGTTTCGAAATCAATTTTATGGTTAAGGTTTGGGCGCAATTTGGGGTTTATGCCTTTTCTTTCTTACGATTTCAGCTTTGCCCCAAATTGAAGGGGGTTTTGATTTCAAATTTTACACAAATGCAATTTTCTTTGGGAATTATAAGTCGTTTTTGGCTGACTTGGAGATCTACTTCAGCATTTAACAGTCCACATAGATTTTTCGTTGCCCACCTGGACAAATTTATTGATGGATTTCATTCGGTAAGTAACTGAGTGTAACGGAATAAGTTCAATGGCCATTGGGACAATTTCTGAGGTTAGGCGAGTAAGTCATGACGAAGTGTAAAGTTTAGTGGTCAATGAAACATTTAACTCCTTACTTCGCAAAACATCTGAACTCTACAGCTCATTTTTCAAAATATCCTATTGTATAAGAGAAACGGTGTGGCAAACAAATACCCCCAAAATAAAGCTATTATGGTTCAGAGTTTCTACAGAATATCATAGAACATCCGAAAGGTGATATATCATCAGTAGATATGGAAAATGCATGAGCCTCATTCAAGAAAGTGAACTTTATTGCCGATTCACGCAGAAATCAACCAGAGAAGTGGATGATACATTACGTAAACCTGTTTTCTCGTTAAAATGTAGGAAGCAGTTTTCAAAAGAAACTAACTAATTTATGTCTACATACTAATTTTCCATCACATATTAAATACTTCCGAAAACGTTCTGAGAGTTTCAGCTTTTTTGCTACTCCAAAATTCATCGGGAAAACAAAACTCTACACAATCAATACATCAATATACTTGCAAATGAAAAGGATCAAATGCTCATATACCGTAGTGCAACCAGAATCATTCTAGAGGGAAATCAAAGGAAACTTACTGGGCACATTCAGCCATTTTCCCCTGGTTTTGATTTTCCAGTATTGCCATAATCAAGTTTTTATTCTCTTCCAAGTACTGCATCGAACATTGTTCACCAGTGCATCAGGATTTCAGGAATGATTTAGTACCCAAATTTGAAGAAATCAATACATTTTACTAATTAATAATTACAAAATAAACAACATATAAATATAATTCAATTCGACTTTAGAAATTCAATTTTAGAAAATTAAAAACGAAAACTATAAAGAAAAAGGGAAAATTATATGCACGTTCGCGTTGACAAACATTTACACTAAAACATGTATGAAAAGGCGTACCTTCTGAATCTGTTCAGTGGTGATGAGATTGAGAGGCGTTGAAGGAGAAGAATTCATAGACGGGGGTGGTTGTTGCTGCATTTTCTTTCGTTATTTACTTTCTTTCCAAGATTTCTTACGAAGAAGGAGAAAAAAGATCCCTGAAACCCTAGACTATGAAATTCGAATATGATTCGAAAAATCAAAAGAAATGAATTGATTTGGGGTTCGTCCAATACGTATACAAATGTTATATATAGTGCAGCCGCCAGTGATTGGGCTCCGTCTCAATGGCGGTTATTTGAATTCAGACTAGGTTTTTTATTTTTTCTTATTCTTAAACGAATAAAAATATTTTAGAACTATGAATTCAGATTTTTATTTTTTACTTTTATTTTTTTCTTAAAAGAATAAGGGGCAGTTCTCTTTGACCGTTTTTTGTCGTTTTCTGTTTTCGATTTTTCAAAACAGTGAAAACGCGTTCTCTTTCCTATTTTCGAAAACGCGTTTTTGAAAAAAAAAAAATTTGTACACAAAACACGAAACGATAAAATCATCGTTTTGGACATTTTCAAGCTAACAAAGAATATAGAGAAAGAGAGAGAGGGGATGAGAGAGAGAGAGAGAGAGAGAACACGTTTTCCTTTTTTTATTTTCGAAAACAATTTTTGAAAATGTAAAAAAGAACACATTTTTAACAATCTCAAAATACACCCCAAAACACAAAACTCAAAATGAATTCAAAACTCAAAACACAAAATTGAAACACAAAGAGAACGGCTAATTATTTTAGAACAATGTTTATTATTTGATAAAAATAATATTTTGAATAATGAATTTTGAGAGAATATATGGTTAAAAATGAATTTTTTTTGAATTTATGAGAAAAATATATTATTGTGTGAATTTATGGTTGAAAATAAGTAGGTAGAAAAAGAGTTTCAAAAAATTTTGGTTTACATAAAAATTAATTTTTACAAATTTGATGGACTGTGTAATTGAAAAGTTTTGAATATCGTGAAATGTGATTAAAATTAATCATTAACTTTGACTTAAATTTTTTAAAGTAAACCTTAAACCAAATACTAGGGCTGTAAATGATCGGACGTGAATCGAATATGCCATATCTGATCCGTTCTGATAATTCGATTCGAAACTAAAGAAATTAGAAAAATCAAATCAAATGTTGAAATTATTTTTTTTATTATTATATTTTTTTCAATTTTTCCAATTCTTAAATGAGTTTAATTTAATAATTATAAATTGTTCAACTTTTTAAACTTTTAGCCAATTGAATTGAAAGGCTTAAAAAAAAATGCTTATCCATTTATTGACCCATTTATTTATAGAGGATATCTCCAATCATTTTGTTACAAATTTTCGATTTGGTAAGAATTCATTTGGTTTGACTGTAATACATTGTACCTTTGATTTGATTATAGTATAATGTACATTTGGTTTGACTTTAGTGTATTGTACTATTATATAAATAGTTATTTATATTTTATTAAATTAATTGTTTTTCCTATTTTTTACTAATGAATAAAAATTTTCAAATATTTTAATCAGCACTATTATACTATATTTTGTTTATCAAATATATTTATTTTGTTAAGCTATAAAAGCTAAGGGTGAATGTAATTCGATTTTGACGATTTATATAATAGTTTCAACTCAAATCATTTCAAGCAGATTGAATTTTTTTAAAACCAAATCAAACCATTATTTGCAGTTTGGTTCGATTTTAATCTGTGATTTACCTATCAACATTATAGTAATATATTTAAAACAAGTTAATCTATAAGTTTAAACTAAAACTAATAGTATTAAATGTTAAATTACTTTCATATTAGTTAACCCAAAAATTGTTCTTCAAAACACAAAATGGCAAGTTAGCATTTAGCAACATGCCAATAACTTTTACAAGAGTATAAAAATAACATTTTAACCTCTCATTTGTCAATAATTAGATCAATATCCCATGTTGTAATAGATCATTCGGCCTCTGCATAATATGCAAATATCAAAATATTCATTAATCCTTATTAATAATATTGACAAACAATTAAAGAACAATATACATAGAAATATCGAAAATTGATAATAGAAATAAATGTCACCTTCTACAGTTTTCTTCGAGTCATCTAATTCCTCTACCTCGTCAAAATATTGACGAAGCACTATAGGTTCCTTGCTGCTATGCACCCAATTCTTCATGCATATTAAGGCCTCAACCATCTTTGCACCCGATGAACTCCAAAAGGAATAAAAAATCCGACCACTTGTGGAAATGCCGACTTCGAAGCAACCGTGGATATTTGAATTGCTAATACATCTTTGGCAATTTGGAGATAATTTTGTACTTGTGCCCATTCAATTTCCACCAAAGTGATATGTTAAAATTGGGATCGGTCAAATCTTCACAATGGTCAGACAAATAATCAACCAAATCATTCTTCTTAGATTGCATATTTTGCATAAGCCTATCTTTAAAAATAGAAGAAATGGGTTTAGAAAAACCTAAAACAGGCTGTGAATGACTTGGGCTACTACTTTTGGTGGTCTCATTTGATGAAGCTAACAATGGAGTGACTAGAGTCGCCATTTCTTGATAGCATGCATACAACATGTGAAGTGTCTCTTCAACTCTTTTTAACAACATTTTTGCAATTTTTGTATCGTAAATAAGTTCAAACCCTACTTTAAGAAGTTCAAACTTGTATCTTGGGATCAAGAACTGCCGCAATGAACAATAATTGATTAAACTTTTCAACATTGGCCCAATACTTATCATATTTTTTTCTGATACTAATTGTCATGGATCCCATCGAAATGTTAGGCTCTTTAGCTAATTCATTCAACTCTTCATGAATTTCACATATTTCTTGAAAGAAAGAGTTAGAAGTTACATACTTCGAACCACTAAATTTTATAGTCGTTTCATAGAATGTCCTCAAGAACTTAACAAATACTTCTTCTTGATCTCAATCGACACGTGTTGGTGGTCCATTTATATATCTTCCATCGGATCTATCTTTATTAAAATAGTTTATATTGTTTCTATCGCTTTCCAAAACAATAAATGTTTTTTAAACTTCATAGTAGCTTGCAATATCAAATATATGGAATTCCATCTAGTCGTGATATTCAAACACAACAAAGCTTAAGACTCAATAATTGCTTCCTTGCAGCTCTCTTTAAACCTTTTTAGTTGTTCTGGGGAAGGTCTAACAAACCTCACTGCATTACTAATAGTTGAAATAGCATGGCTTATTTCTTTCAAGCCATCACAAACAATAAGATTGAGTATATGAGCACAACAACTCATATGAAGTATTTTGCATATTTTGGTTGTCTATCTTTAAAAATAGAAGAAATGGGTTTAGAAAGACCTAAAACAGGTTGTGAATGACTTGGGATACCACTTTTGGTGGTCTCATTTGATGAAGCTAACGATTGAGTGACTAGAGTCGCCATTTCTTGATAGCACGCATACAACATGTGAAGTGTCTCTTCAACTCTTTTTAACAATATTTTTGCAATTTTTGCATCGTAAATAAGTTCAAACCTGACTTTAAAAAGTTCAAACTTGTATCTTGGGTCAAGAACTATTGTAATGAATAATAACTGATTAAACTTTTTAACATTGGCCCAATATTTATGATATTTTTTTCTCATACTAATTGACATGGATCCCATCAAAGTGTTAGGCTATTTAGCTAATTCATTGAACTCTTCATGAATTTCACATATTTCTTGAAAGAAAGAGTTAGAAGTTACATACTTCGAACCACTAAATTTTACAGTCGTTTCATAGAATGTCCTCAAGAACTTAACAAATACTTCTGTTTGATCCCAATCGACACGTGTCGGTGATCCATTTATATATCTTCCATCGGATCTATCTTTATTAAAATAGTTTGTATAGTTTCTATCGCTTTCCAAAACAATAAATGTTTTTTTAAACTTCATAACAGCTTACAACATCAAATATGTGGAATTTCATCTAGTCGTGACATCCAAACACAACAAAGCTCAAAACTCAATAATTGCTTCCTTGCAGCTCTCTTTAAACCTTTTTAGTCGTTCTGGGGAAGGTCTAACAATCCTCACTGCATTACTAATAGTTGAAATAGCCTGGCTTCAACATCATTGGAGGCATTATCAACAGTTACACAAAAGATTTTGTTGATTCCCCAATCTTTAAGACAAGAAATCAACTCATTTCCCACCATATTTTCCTTATGACTTGGGACTTGAATGAAACTTATAATCCTTTTTTGAAGTCTCCAATCATTATAAACCCAATGAGTAGTGAAACAAAAATAACTAACATTCTGTATTGACGTCCAACAATCAATAGTCAAACAAACTCTATATCGACCCAACTCTTTCTTCAATTTCTTCTTCTCATTTATGAACAAATTATATATATCCATTGCCACTATCATCCTTGAAGGAAATACAAATTTTGGAAAAAAATACCTTGTATAATATTGAAAACATTCATCTCCCACATGTCAAAAAGGTAACTCAAACAATATGAAGTACCTTGTCGTATGTTCTCTAACCTCTTTCTGAACAAATTTGACGTGTTCTTCATGGCTATCAATACCCTCGGAAAGCGTACCAGTTTTATACGTACTATAGCCAGTCATTCTCTTTTACTTTTTGTCTTGAATCCTATATGGATACTTCTTATACAATTGCGTGAGATGATTCACAATGTACTAGTTCCACAATTTTTAGAATAATGTTTATATGTTTGTCCACGATAATTACATTTTGCTTTCTCATCTTCGCGAATTTTAAAATGATCCCACATCTCAGACCATTTGTTTCCCTTCTTGCCTTTCCCATCCATTTCCATATCTTCAAGGTCATCCTCTATTGGAATTGTATCATCATCTTCTAGAATTGGATCCATGTCTGTAAAAAGAAAAAGAAAAGAAGCAAATTAGAATAAAAAAGCATTTTCCTTGCAACTGTTTCATTGGTTCGCTATAGTGGTTCATGATTATTTTCCTTATTATTATGCTGCAAAATTAACCAAATTTGGTTCTTGGTAAGTTCATTTATGAATTCTAGAGAGCACTAAGCAATATCTATGTTCATACAACTAGTGAATATACTTCTCTTTTTGTCTTATATGTCACATTTTCATTACAATACTCTCTAGCCATTGTTCTCAACTGTTCCTCTACGTATCTTAAAATTCTTATTTCCCATAAAAATGCTTGAATTTATTGTCAATTTTCAAATAAATTAAACTTTTACCTAAAGTCTCAATAGTTTATTTTAGATTAGTGAAAAAAAAAACACTACATAAAAAGTAGGATCTTGTTATAATCAAAAGTTCAAATTTTAAGAAAACGTTTAAGGGGCTGTTCTCTTCGTATTTCAGTTTTGAGTTTTGAGTTTTGAATTCATTCTGTGTTTTGAATGTCTATTTTGAAATTGCTAAAAATGCGTTCTTTTTGGAATGAAGAAAGTTCAATAGCCACGACACGTCCAATACGTATGACTCTACATAGTATAAATATACAATTTTTTTCCTTTTCGAGTATTATCCCCTTCGATAGCCACAACATGTCCAAAACTTTCGCTACTAAGAGTATTTTTTATTGTGCTATAAAGTTATTTTTCTAGCAAGTTTTGTCAGTAAAAAAAAGTAACTTGAAGAAACATGTTCGAAAAAAAAAAACTTAATTTTAAGCATATGCCCAATAAATTACACTTGTGGATTGAACTTGTAAAAACAAAATAATGACAATACAAACAATGGCTTCACAAATCAAATATGGTTCTAGAAAGATACCACATTATATATAGTACTTAAAAACAAATTTATTAATGGGGGGGGAGAACCAGAATCCATCTACATCTATCATCAGTATATATCAATAGCTAACTTATGGCCTGGCAATTGCCACACACACATAAAGCTCAAAACTAAGAAACTCTACCGTAGTCCAACAACCACTTAGAGCCCAAGAAACAAACATCAATCTCGAGCTAAATGCCCTCGTCTACTCTACTCTTGATTGACCAGCACGAGAAGAGAGTATAATGCCAACAATAAGACCATAAAGAGCAAAAGCTTCAGCAAAAATAAGAATAAGAATCATTCCAACAAAAAGCTTTGGCTGTTGTACGTTGGCTCTGTAGAAAAGAGGAATAAAGTCAGTAATTAATATGATATTATGATGTCTACTAAGAAATGATCACATAATAAAAAAAAGAATGAAGCCAATAATTTCTTGAAATTCTTGAAGCAGACAATGCATCAATAAATTAAAGCTAAAAAGGAACCCCAACTGATGAAAACATACAGAAAATGCTGGGAAATTCACTGGTCAATAGGTTGGGGACTTCAACACAAGTTCCTTTTTAACAAATTGCATTTGACATGGGAAATTTTACCAAACCACTACAAGTGTTCAGATAGTTATTACAAGAAAGATAGAATAGCTCTCAAGACAAACTATAGAGTATAGAATAGCTCTCAAGACAAACTATAGAGTCCTACATCAATCCAAACATATACTTTGAATAAGGGATTATATAAACCAGATCTCATAAACTCTTCAATCCAAAATTGGTTTATCTCAGTGGTTGGCTGGAATTTCTGATCCAATGGTTACTTTGAAATTACTGGCTTACTGTTTTATGGCAACTAAATTGTATTAGGTATTTGGATCGGTAGCAGACACTTGATGCAGAGAAGTTAT
>CAIGRB010080312.1:6928-34797 GCA_903798255.1 Fraxinus quadrangulata | reverse complement strand
AGGATAGAATAGCTCTCAAGACAAACTATAGAGTCCTACATCAATCCAAACATATACTTTGAATAAGGGATTATATAAACCAGATCTCATAAACTCTTCAATCCAAAATTGGTTTATCTCAGTGGTTGGCTGGAATTTCTGATCCAATGGTTACTTTGAAATTACTGGCTTACTGTTTTATGGCAACTAAATTGTATTAGGTATTTGGATCGATAGCAGACACTTGATGCAGAGAAGTTATGAAGAAGAAGAAAGGATTGACTGAATTTTGAAGGGATTTCCAAATGAACAGATTTTATAAGAAACGGTAGAAAAATGATTTCCCTTTCTCTAGTTGCACAGTGAAGGTGATACAGATTGTCCCTGTTCTACAACAACTATATACCCTCTGCACTCAAACAATACAACCCCAACCCAATCGCCAGAAATTCCACCTCCACCTCCACCCCCATCTACCCTTCCCCCTGCGAATTCACCAAAATTATCCAAATTTCCCCCTGCGAATTCACCGCCTCAGAAATTCCACCTCCACATCATGAAAAAAAATCCAACTCCACAAGAAAAGTCCAAAATGAATAATCTTTGCAACCCAAAAAATTTGATCAAAAAGGGGTCCAATGTAAACAACCAAACAATGCTACTATTGTATTGTATCAGTTTCTCAATATCACTTCAAATCAAAAGAAAAGAAAATCTCTAGGCAAAAACTTCACAGACCCAAAAAGCCCAGCACCCAAGAAGAATCATATATAAGAATCAATAAACAAAATCAATCTCCAAAACCTATATCAAAACACATAATTCTTACAGAGCCCACATTAAAAAATCTAATATTTAACAAAACCCACAAAATAATTCCAGTAGTCACACAATTTAAAAACTCAAGAGCCTTTATTGTAACTATTACCATTGGTTGTCTAGATTCTGACTAATTTTTGCATCAATACTTAACAAATTGAGCTTGAATTGACCTCAGAATAGTTGATTCTTTATTCCAACAAAGGAATGTACAGATTGCAATTGTATCCTAATTTAGAGATTAAATATTATGTAAAGAACATAGCAATTTTATGAAGCAAAAAGGCCATTAAAAAAAAAATACTATTTTCTCAAGAAAACAGTAAAAAATTCACCTCTCATTCTTTGAATTCGCTTTCTGATTTCTTGAGCACAAGCCTCACTATGCATGTACACTCTTAACACAACTGTAATTACAGGAGGCTAAAACCCAAAAAATTTACACAAATTAATGCAAAAATTTGATTATCAATAGTGAAATTAACAGAAAAATAATGAAAAGAATAACCTCCTCTATCTTCTCTTCACTTTTGACCTCCTCCTTTTCTCCAAGTTTCTTTGGCTCTGTAGCCATCGTTGGTGGCGACAGAATTGGAGAGAGAAGATCCACTTGCCGGTGGCTCTTCCTCTGAACCCTCTCAATTAATTGTATAATTTAAGGCTCACAATTGTGAGAAATTGATGTGAGAAATTGTGAGTTTGATGTGAGAAATTTAAGGCTCACAATTGTCAGATAGAGGGAGATCGATGTAAGAAATTGTGAGTTTTATAATTTTGTTTTGTTCTGGGAAAATTGAGAAGAGAGAAGCCAGCGTGCCTCTTCCGCCTCGCCTCAGGTCCGGCCCTATCGTTGGCGTCGAGAAGAGAGAAGCCAACAGGGGATGGAGAGAGAAGAGATGGGACTTTGAGTTTAGGAGAGAGAAGCCAGAAGCTCAAACACTGTGTTTCGCGTATTTTCAATTTTTACTGTTTAAAACAATGTAAATGCCCAAAACGAGAAAAAACGAGATTTTCTCGTTTTGGCCTTTTTAGTACAATTTTTTGTTTTTGTTTTCGAAATCGCGTTTTTGAAAATAGGAAAGAGAATGCGTTTTCACTGTTTTAGAAAATTGAAAACAGAAAACGATCCGAAAACGGCAACGACAAAGAGAACAGGGACTAAAACTTCCTACATTTACTTGAAAATCAGAAATTTTGTTCCAAACTCTGCACACTCCACTATCCTGCAAGAGAAACAATATACGTTATTATACTCAATTTCCATCGTAGTATAAATTACAGTAAATTAACCGAAAAAATAAAATCAAAATACGAATAATAAATCACCAAAATCATACGCCATTGTGCTTAAACAAAATTTTCTAGTATTTTGATTTGATATTAAATATCTGAATTCATTAGAAAGCGTTACCAATAATGGTTAATCTTCAAAGGAGTTCGATTTCGTACAATTACAAAATGGATTGTTTTATTTTGTTGGAGCGAAATTTGAAAGTGAAAAGAAGTAAAGAAAATAAAGTAGAAAAATGTGAAATATTTACCTTCTAGTTCATGATGGATGGGAAACTGATTCTATCATTCTAATTGATTTTCTTGGTTGGTTTTAATCAATGGGCTGTACATATTAATTGACGTAGAATGGGTTGTACATATATTTTTAAAAACACACTACTTGGGCCTCATTTTGCATATTAAATTCTGAAAACTATAGATATATTTGTACTTTAATAAAATTTATAATTTAATAAAATTAATTTTTAATTAAAAAAAAGTTCAGTTCGATTTGGTTTGCGGTTTTCAAAAATTAAAACATAAACCAAATTATTTTGAAACGGTTTGATTTGATTTGAGAGAAAAAAAAAATCGCGGATCTATGTGAACTCGAACCAAAGGTTTCAAAACAACAGGTTCGATTCGGTTTGCGGTTTCGCAATTGTTTTGTGAAGCCCTACTTAAAACTTCATTTGGTACTATAATTTGTATATATTGTTAAATAATTTTTAGAATAATTAAAAATTAAAATAATATTAAAATAAGAAAATATTTTTTTACATTGTTTATGCATAGGCTTCTTCTAAACTCGTCGAGTCCGAAACCTCCATGCCTTTCTATGCATTACGCCTTTTAGAATACTGTGTAAACGTGAATTGACTTTCTTATTTTTTTTTATATATTTTTTGAATTTGATCACTTTTTTGAACTAATTTCTTTATTTTCTCATTTATTTATTTTAGTGACAAATAATATGCTATAAAAATATTTAACCGGCTCAACTTTTTATAACAAATCAAATCGGATTGACCTATATCCATATTTGATCAATTTAGTTAACGAATTATTGTATTCAGATTTTGATCGGATTATCAGATTGACACCCTAAATTCATATCTCGTTAATTTCAACGGATTTGGATCATATTCGAATGAAAATCCAAATCATTAATAGCCTAGGGGCTAGGTGTGTATCATGCAGTTTTATGTGGTTGTCTTCACAATTTGAACAACGATTCTCGTTGAGAATTCCACTGATTCTATGATAAGGAATCAGACTAGTCGGTACTAGTCTTGTCGATATAGCGTGTTTCAGAAATAAATTGTAAATTATAAGCTATTGCGTATATTTGTTATTTTACTTTCACGTTTTCTATTTAAAGGTTAAGATATGTTGATTGTTCTGAATACATATTAAATCAATTAAATTTTAGAGAGTAAATTATTTTTGAAACCGAATTTAAGTTTTGGTTTTGCAACTATGTATTACGGAAGGGCATGGTTCGGTTCATTGGACAAAATCGTCTGATTCGTTTCTGTCTAATTTTGATTTGGATTAATTGGTTTTGATAAAAAAATATCCATCCATATGAAATTTAATTAAACTACAGTTGTTAAAAAAATAATTTTGACTTCTTGATGAAAGTTCTATATATCAATATGACTAAAATCAATACGTATTTGACAAAAGTATTTAAATATTATAACATATTTTTGCGAAACAATTTGATTACTTGTGTTTTGCGAAACAATTTGATTACTATTTAGTTTTATCAGGATATTTAATTTTTTTTTTACCTACTTTTGAAGGGTGTACTATATTCATATTGAAACTCTCATTTAAACCTATATAATACAAATACACATTTGGATTTTAACTCTCTATTTTTCTCTCTCATTATTTTTATCTCTCTCTATAATTTTATAACATAATAATTTCACGAAGAAACTCACTTAAAATAGAGAGAAAATTTGAGATCAACAGTGCATAAATTTCGTCGAATATGGACAACTTCTATAGCTCTTATCAAATTTGATATCTCAGTGCTCCGTAATCGGATTGTTGCGATATTTGGACACCAAGTTTGTAAAGTCCCAAAAATTTCATAGAATAGAATTTAATATATTTTATATTTTAAAATTTTTGAGGACTAAAGTGATATATGTATTAATTCAATTTTATTTTGGCCAAATGTTTAAATTTTGATAGAGCGATGATAAGTATATTAATATTGGAGACGTTGAATAGCTCGTATTTAATCATCTATATTAGACTCGAAAAAAAGTTAATTCGAATAAGTCAGTCCCAAAATATTGTAGCTTGAAGAACTTGTTAAAAATTAGTTTTTCATTTGAATTAAAATCGAATTTAAAAGGGGTTGCTGCCATGTGTATGGATGGTGTATTTATTTATTGAATAATGCTACTCTTACACTCCCATTCACATCAATTTTGAAATTATTTTGTCATTTTGTGGATAATTTGTCTAGAATATCCTTACTACTATATTTTATTTGTTTTCCGCTTTTTAACCCCCAAATTGATATCAGAGTCTAGTAACGAAACTGAAGAAAATTTTTAAAAATGAATAGAAAAGATAAAATGATTTTAAAAGAATTACAAAATATTAGTATATTAACTAATACTAATCGAATTAAATTACAAGAATCAGTAACTAATTTAAGTACTAAATTTAGATCTTTAAGTAAAGAGATAAAACCAATAAATAATTCTCAACAATTAATTGAAATTAAAAATAAAGTATTACAAATTTTGATAGATGAATTTCCTGAATATGAAGAGGAAGATATTATAATAAATAAATTTTTAGAACAATATGATAATTATGCTCAGCCTTTAGAGAAAACTGATATTCTAAATCAAGATGTTATAACTCATATAAAAAATATGGAATCAAATTTAGAAATTGTTAATGATAATATTAAAATAGGACCTAAAATCCTATATAAATAAATTGAATCAAAATTTAAAAAATTAAAACATAAAAAAGAATCTTATGTTTCAATTGAACCACCCTTACTAGCTTATGTTATAGAAGAATTAAAAACAAAATTCTTTGAAACTAGTGGATAAGAGTTAGAAGCTTATAAACAAAGTTTAGAACAATTAGCTATCCAAACTGAGAATATATATATGAATGATCCTCCACATAAAGAAGAAACTACTGAAATAAATACCCCTCCTTCAAATCAACAAGTTGAAAATCAACTATTAGAAGGAGAAACAAGTAGGAAAAATATAACTACAGATTAGACCCAAGTCGAATTTGATGACTAAAATTTTGAATGGATAAGAGAACAGGGCAAGGAAAAAGAAGGTTATAATTTTAGAAAAGAACCTAAAACTATTTCGACTAAGCATATACATCTTAGAGATAATAATCCAGTTAAGCTATTTACTGAACAAATTCCTACTACAGGAATATGACTAGATATTGATGGTAACAATAATAAAAGTGAAATTATTGACTCATAGGCAAAATCTACTGATTTAGCTGTTGCTTTTCATAAGTGGAATACCACACAAGCTTATAACTTTATCATCCACACTTTTAGAGGAATTACTTCAGATATCTGGAGAAGAACTTATGAAGAAACCAAAAATAAAATAAAGTATGGGGAAAGATCCACAACTACCATAGATAGTAATGAAAGTTTAGATGCTGAAAACTTTAAGGAAATTTTAAAACGAATGAAAAATTTCTTTAGATGCTTATTCTTAGAAGATGTTATGCCGGAAACCAAAATAGATATGATTACTCAAGAAACCTTACAAGCAGAAAGAGAAATAGAATTATTAAAAATATGTGATATGTGTGAACTAAATGAATATAATAAGAAATTCGAAAAGATATGTATTAAAGCATCCAAATCTATAAAAGAATGGAATCTATCAGAAGAAGATAACAAATTATTAAATAGATACTTTTTAAAACTACCTTGACCATGGGGTCAGAAATTATTTAAAGACTATCAAATTTATTGGAACAAAATTAAATGGGAAGATCCTAACCATAAATCAGATACCTTAGGAATGAGAACTTCATTCGCTAAAAGAAAAATTTCTGAATGGTGTAGAAAATTTATGTACCAACACTTATTTAGAAAATATGATAAGAAAGTTAGTTTATATTGTTATGGAAAAATAGCAGCAATACCACAGTTTGGTTGTCACCAACCATCTAAGAAACCATATTATAAAAAGAAATTCAAGAAATATCTTAAACCTTGAAAACAAAATAAAGGATTTAAAAGCCACAAGAAATATTTTACAAGGAAAAACCATGGAAAAAGGAATATAGCCAACCTCAGAAGAAATTTAAGGAAGAATTCTATAAAAATGTAAATATTTTATATGTAATGAAGTAGGACATATATCTCCAAATTGTTCCAATAAAAATAAAATAAAAAATGTTAAATCTGTTAGATTAATGGAAGAAGTAGAATCCGACTCAGAATATGAGATAATTGAAAATTTAGATGAATTATTTGAAACAGATTCAATCTATGAGCTATATATAGAAGAAATTGAAGAACCACAATATGAACAAATTTACATAAATCAAGAGATTATTGACACTACTGAAACTACCTTAGAAATTGAAGAAGGAACGTCACAAACTATTGTGTTTGATGAAGAAAGATATGGAGCAATAAAAGATAAACAAATATCTTTAAGAGATAAAGATATTTTTATAACACCGATACTACCTTGGTTCAACAAAACAATATATATTGCTAAATATGATGAAGTACCTATTAACATTGAAAATTTTGAATGCAATACAACTATACCTCTAATAACCAGAGAATTGGTTAATAGAGAATTAACAAATATAAAAAGAACCACTAGAGATAGATTAAAGAATATTGTAATTGGAGGAATCCAAATAATGATTAAGGGATACTTTAGAGAAGGAATGGATATTTCTATACAAATATATCTAATGGACAATATAATACTTCATGATCCTATGGACGCCCTATTAGGAGTAGTCTCTGGGAATCTTGTATAAAAGAAAATTATTTTTACCATAAGATCTGGATTCCCTATGTCTTTATTAGATGAAAATTTAAGTCTAGGATTAAATCTATATCACAAAATTGATAGATTAAATATGCCACCAAGAAGTAAAGCAGTAACTTTACATTGTAAAACTTTTTATGCTTTTACTACTACACATAAAAAAGAAGTCAATAAGATTTCAAGGGACTTCATACAAATTCATGAAGACTTTAGAGACTTAGCACAATTTACACCACCTAGAATGTTAAGTAATAATAACATTACTTTACCACAAGATATATTGCTTGATTTTCATCAGCAATCTAGAAGAATTGATAATAATATTAGTAATCAGGGATTAGCAACCTTGAATAGTTTTGGATAACTGATAGTTAGAATGCCTAGTAGAAGAATAGAAATAAGTATTAGTACGAGAGAACTCTCAAGTACTAGTAGACCATCTACAA
Source organism: Fraxinus quadrangulata (assembly GCA_903798255.1). Lineage (NCBI taxonomy): Eukaryota > Viridiplantae > Streptophyta > Magnoliopsida > Lamiales > Oleaceae > Fraxinus > Fraxinus quadrangulata. The sequence continues at coordinate 27,236 of CAIGRB010080312.1, read as the reverse complement.
GTAGAAATTACCCAACAATACCTAGAAATAGTATTGATATTGATCTTAGAAAATGTGAGGAAGATAATTTCCTTATTTTAACAGAATATATCAATAATCAAAATAATTTTGAAGAAATTATAGCCCTTATTAACACAGGAACCAGTACTAGTCATATAAGAGCAGACTTAGTTGAACATTTATCAGAAGAAAATTTACCACAAGGAATAATTCTTACAGATTATCATGGAATTAAATATGAAATTAAAACATTTGTGAATCTTGAACTAAGTTTCACAGATATAGAAGGAGAACAATTTAAACTAAATCTTAAAATCCATAAAGATTATAGAAAAGGAAAAGATACTAGCCCAATATTACTTGGAATGAACTTTCTTGAAAAAATATCACCATTTGTTATACAGAAAAATACTTTACAAATAACTATAGAAGAAAAACAAAAAATGCTTCCTAGAGTTAATAAAAAAAAAAAGAACTAATTTATATGATAAAAGGAATTAGATCAATTAAAACTAGTATACTTAGTCCATATATTGAGATAACACTCAATTTACCAGACTATTGTATGATAAAATTTCATGCAATACTTGATACTGGATCAGGTATTTGCTTATGTAAAAGAAATGTATTCTCAGAACACTATTACGAAAGAGATTATAAGAAAACAACTTATGGTCAAACAGCTAGTGATATTGTTGAAATTTATAGAAATTTTGTAGAAAATGTTCCTATCATTATACCAAATAGAGAATGTTTTATTCCTAGAATATATGCAACAGATAAAATTGGATGTGATGTCCTTTTAGGAGAAAATTTTATCTATACATATAGCCCCTTTATACAATATAAATATAGCTTTGAATTTACTACACCTTGTAATCATAAAATAAAAACACCAAAAATTTATAAAGCCATTGGTATTGCACATCAACCAATTCACCATAAACCTAGACATCAGAGTTCTGCAAGTAATCGTGATGGATGTTGTACAGAAATTAACCAAAAACAAAAAATTCCAGTATTAAGAATTGAAATTTTAGAAAAAGAGTTAGAAAATATCAAATTAGAATTAAAAGAATGTTATCATGAACATCCTTTAGCTAAATGAGATAAAGATAAACATATGGCAACCATTGAATTAAAAGACCTAGAAGCTAAGATATCAGGAAAACAATTCCCGTATAGTGAAGAAGATAAAAAAGAATTTGAAATACAAATTAAAGAACTTTTATAATTAGGAGTTATAAGAGAATCAACTAGTCCATATAATAATCCAACATTTATGGTTAGAAACCATAGTGAAATTAAAAGAGGAAAAGCTATAATGGTAATTGATTATAAAGACCTAAATTCTAAAACTATACCAAATAGCTATAAATTACCAATAAAAGATTTGTTAATTAAACAAATACAAAGAAGTAAAATATATTCTAAATTTGATTGTAAATCAGGATATTGGCAAATAAAATTAGGCAAAACTTTAAAACCTTTAACTTGTTTTACTACCCCTAATCCATTAAGACAATTCGAGTGGAATGTTATGCCATTTGGATTGATGAATACACCAACTATATTTCAACAAAGAATGGATAAAATTATTAGATCAATAAAAAACTTCTACATTGTATATGTAGATGACATCCTTATTCATAGTAAAAACTTAAAAAAACATATAGAACATCTTAAAAAATGTTGCTAAGAAATATAGGTTAGTCCTATCAGAAAGAAAGATAGAAATAACTAAAACTGAAATAGAATTTTTAGGATATATTTTTACAAAAGAAAAAATACTTCAACAACCTCACATTGGAAAGAAAATTATCGAATTTTCAGAAGTAATTAAGGATAAGAAGGAGTTGCAAAACTTTATGGGATTATTAAATTATTCTGAAAAATTTATAAAAAACTGTTCAAAATATAAAGTTCATTTTACCAAAAAACTTAAAAAATGAGTTGTATGGGAATTGACACAAGAAGATCTAGATATGATAAATAAAATTAAGAAAATATGTGAAAATCTACCAGAATTGAATATTCCAAATGATGATGATTTCTATATTTTAGAAACTGATGCATCTCTACTATACTGGGGAGCAATCATCAAAAGAAAAGAAAACTATAAATAATTTCTTTGTAATCCTTTATGTAAATATCCAGAAGAACTTGTTGCTTATACTTCAGGTGTTTTCAAGGATGCGGAAACAAGATATGATATTAATCGAAATGAATGTTTAGCTGTAAAAAAAGGAGTAGCTAAATTTGAGCCTTATTTATTACCTAAGAAATTTCTTATTAGAACGGATAATACTCAGGTAAAACTATTATTAACAAATAAACTTGGAATAAGTGCAGCTGAAAGGCCACTCATTAGAATGCAAATGTGGTTTGCGCCATTTAAGTTTGATATTGTCCATATTAAAGGAAAAGACAATTTTATTCCAGATTTTTTAACCAAGAATGGAGCAAATAAAGAAAGAACTAAAAGCATTGAAGTAAGAAATGCATGTGAAGATTGCTGCTATGTAATCCAAGATAACAGTAATGGAAATGGCTATTAATAAGCCAATATCCGAGAAAGCCAATGAGGCTATAATATCTGAAGACCCTAGTGCTAGTAAATCTGAAGGTTTCAAAGCCAATATCGAATAAGAAGTATTCTTTGGATGGTTTATATGAGATTTAAAGATAATATATAACATATTTGAAGTCTTAAGGAAGTGGTAGACGTTGCTAATGATTAAGGGTGAATGAATCTACCATTACAAAGACAAATCAACAAGTAGGAGGTGGCTAAGCATGAGGTGTCCCTTGTACTAGAAATCTGATTTCACCTCTATCCTTGTAGGTACAAATCAAGTGTTCTTAGCTTATTTTAATGTCTTTACAATCCATCCTACCTGGCCTAAGATCCCAAAATCTTTTATAACTTTAATTCCTTAACCGTTTATTTAATCACTTACCCGATTGACACCCGATTATCTGTCGATTTCAACAATTTGTACCTCAACATTTATAACGTCGTAGAAAACCCATATTATGGTGTAGTGATCATGTTCCTTCATGCTTCATGTTCTAAATAGGTCAATTACTCATATAGGGTTTATGATGATCTCGATCAAGCGAACGGAAAGTTTAAAACTTTATTGATACAAATTTCGGATTTTGTAAAATTCCCGTTGCTTAGCAAACCAATCTCCAATACCTAACTTAACCTAATTTTTCTACCATAACTCAATGTAAAACTAACCGCTTAGGTCGAGTAGCCGAAGACTAACACCATATAAAAGTCTTAGCACCTCGATTATCAAATGCATCAGTTAAAAGAAAGCAATCAGGACAGTATCTCTATACAAGAGCTTGATCGCTCCAATATCATCAAAGCCTGTAACACACTTAGTGTTATGGATATCAAAATTAAAAATGATTTTATTTTAGCATATGTACTGTTCAATTTAACCTGCTACTGGTTTATCAGTATTGGAGGATGGATGAAAACTTTAACATATGGAAATTATAACAAAGTCAATATTTATCCAGGAGCTCCAACTTATTGGGTTCGCGCTCTATATGAAATGGGAAATATACTATGTATTTACCCATCAGAATCTTTAAAGGAAATTTCTATTATACCGAAATATGTAATTCGAGCTATCGAACGATATTGTCAAGTTCTTAAACACAAGAATATAAATATTAGATTTTTCTCTGCAAGTCCTGAATGGGATAATGAAGAAGATAGGTTGCTTCCACAAGCCATGTCATAAGGATGGCCACTACTTCTAAGCAATTTCACCCTGAGAAGAGTGAAGTCCATGATACTACTTCAGAAGACATCAATAAATTGATGGCCTTTCGTAGAGCTAAATGATATAAGGAGCAATTTGAGCATATTCAGAAAATTATTGAAGAAAAATAAAATATTTGGATGTATGAGTCACAAAATCACTTAATCTATAGCAAAGCAGTAGCACCCACCAAACAAGAAGATTGGCACTATCTTGACATATGATGCGATCATATTTTTGAAGGAAAAGCCAATGGAACAATAAAGACAAAAAATGAACTGTGTAAACAGTTTTGGCAGTATCCGAATCATAAGTGCGAATGTTGTTGCACTGAAGATTACATCTCACCAATTTCCTTGGATCCGTTGGAATTCCCGGAAGAGTGGTTTGGTCACATATGGAAAAGTAAAAAGGGACCTCTTTATCACTACTTTATCAGAATTCTTTTGATAAAGAAAAACTGTGGGTTTATCTCCATTATTTTTCATATTAAGACAAAGAACTTTAGGCCACAGTAAGATACCCACTATTTTACATAGTGAATGCAATTATAATGATGGACAGTTTTGAAGCTTTTCGAGTCTATAAATGGAAGACCAATTCTTAGAAGAAGGCAATCGAGTCTTAAGCCAAAAATATATCTCTCTACCTTGTATTTCAAATCTTGTAACATTTTCCGTTTCTTTTCTAGAAGTGAAGCTTGTAATAAGGTAATCTCTATGGAGTTCTAATTTCCTTAGAGAAAGTACCAAGAGTGTAGCCAAAGTATGAATGTGTACTCTTATGTAAGAGATATTAGTGTGATGTTTTTATGAAATTAAGTTATTTCAAGACATTGTCTTTTCGTTCTTATCATTTTCTCAAAAACTCTTATCTTACTTATACTTCAACGGTGAAAACCTTGAGGGTTAATGCAAGTATCTAATTGCTGTATTTTCGTGTGTAGGATTTTTAAGCGTTGATAGAGAAAGCTTTGAGAACCCTGCTACCATTCAAGGTGATATTTTAATTAGGAGTTGAAAGGAAAACTGTGATTCCGTGTGATCCATTGTGAGATATGTAAAAGAGTTATAGAGAAAAACAATAAGTATACGGAAGTCGTGCTGGACCATAACCCACTTTCTTAAATTCAAATAACACCGATCACTTATATCTGAGTACACTAACATATAGGTGCAAGTTCGAGGGAAATCTCATTGATAATACTCTGCATTTACCTTATGCTTAATACTGTAAGATCTTTCTTATTTATGTTAAATACTCGCATTAATATTTGCACTCCTGCTATTTATGAAATTTTAGTAGATTTAACTCGAAGTCTAGAAATTAACTGCGAAAGAAAAAGAGAAGAAATTAAATCATTTTATAGTGTGCTTGATTATTTTCTGAAAAATAGTAGAAATATACCTTACCATTTTATTGGATAGAAAATATAGTCAAAATTAATAGAGAAATTAATAAACTAGATAATAAAATTATAACATTAAATAACTGTTTTGATAAAAAATATATCGATAAAAACGAGCATAATTGACCTTTTCAATTATTAGGAGAAATATACCAAAGTTATCCTACAAAATGACTTGAAAACCTTGATTCAACTAGAGAATACATGAAGGATAATTATGTCTTTTTATTAGAGAATGTCAACCATGATGTAAACATTAATGTACTTGTAGCAGAATCGTTATTTATTTAGTTTTGATTTTGAATTGTATGGGTTGGCGACACGTGTTGGGTTCATCAGAGAAAGTTTTTTTTTTCCTTTTTTTTTTATAGGATAATGATTGTAGTACTTTGTATGGTGGCACACGGGCATTTTATGGTTTAGTTTTATCATAAGTCCAACTTCCTTTTCAACCTTAAATACAGTACATGAGGTTTTATTATTTGCACCCTGGAATAATATATATACGATATATAAATAGCAAATAAAGATTTGGAACGTAATTTTTATTTTTGCCTTTCAAATTTATTTGATCTAATAAGGTAGGATAAAGAGGTACCATTGATTCTAATCCCGTTTAAATTGTTTTTTCATGTTGTTAAATTATTATTCTAATGAAAGTTTAAGGTGTTATCAATTAAGATCAAATTATAATTGATAAGCATGTGTTGAATTACGAATCAAAATTTTGAATTGTAGATTGACTTTTATTTGATCTATCCAAACATATATAATTATTACGGTATCGAAATGTTTTCATCATTGAGAAAAGAAATAAATAAAATATTTGTATGATTTAAATTTTTAAATTTGGGTTGTCACAGTTTGGTATCAGAGTACAGTTTAATTTTTTATAAACCCATATATATTTTCATAATTTGGATTTTGTCTTTCTCCTGCAAAAGCTCAATGGGTCTGTCTCCTACTAATAAAAAATTCGTGAATAGTATGTCACTATTCACGTGAATAGTGGCCCCATAGTATTCAAGGTGAGCAATGACAAACACTGTTAACCGTCAACAATGCTGAAATATATATAAAAAAAGAGGAAATGAAAATGTGATATTAAATCTTCATATTTAAAATATTACGTGTAATAAATGATTATGTGTTTAATTCTAACTTTGCGTGATGTTTACTAATAATTAACAATTTTCTTAAGAAATATATAAATTCAAAAATGTAGTGAATTTTTTTTATATTGAACTTCTTAAATATGTAAGGATTTAAACGATCTCTAGCACTCAACGACCACCCTCCGACTACTCAAATGTATGTAAAGGGGTAAGAAGATGAATTTATTCAAGCTTTTTGAATAACTTAAATCTTTTAAATTCCCTAATTTTAAATTTTTAAACATACATGTTTTTTCTCGCTAAATTTATGATATGTATTACGATAATATAGGTATAACATGTCAAATTTAGTAATGTTATGTGATGGGTGACTTAATATTAATTTTTTTCAGGAAATTACTCCATCTATCCACACTAATTTGATGTGTGACTTATTACGAGCATAAGAATTGAGCTGACATAATCAAGTGTCTCCACCACAAAATACACTTTCATTTGTCCCTGGAGCTTTCTCAATGGTTGAGCAATTTCGTAGATACAAGCCTTCTACTTTCGATGATAGTTCCAATCCACTAACGGTTGAGGAGTGGATTAGATGTTTGGAGTGCATCTTTTGACACATTATTTGTACAGATGCATAGCGGGTACTATGCACAAAGTTTATATTTTTTGAAGGAGCCAATCACTGGTGGGAGTCCATCTCACGCACTAGAACCGAAGAGCGATAGCTTAATCTGACTTGGGAGCAGTTTAAGGATGAGGTGATTGATAAGTGTATTTTATATACTTATTTGGGCTCTAAAATGTGGACATTTCGTAGTTATTTTAATGAAATTATAGCCTAATTTATTATCTAATGTGTTATTAGGTGAAATTCGATGATCGAAAGTGAATTTGAAATAAAGAAGTGAAAATTGATGAAAAAATGGGCAAAATCCAAAGGTTGGGGACTAAAGTGTAAACACTTAAAAGTTGTGTCGAATCTCACGATTAAGATTCAAGAATTCTAGGAGTCAATCGGATGAAATTAGAAGTCAAAAGGAGTTAAATATGACCAAAATACTTTTACAAATCAATTTTCAATCGTACAAGGATGTTCTAGATTTTCAGTCGAATATTGAGACCCACTTTTGGCCTAGTAAACATTCGATTTAGAAATCCTCTATTTCTTATAAATTTGTTTTTCTTTGAGTTATCCTTACAACCCAATTTGAATCAGCTCAATAGGATATCAAGAGAAAAATTTATGATAAACATAGTAAATGAGGTGCAGTGCTCAAATTTTCCCTAGAGGTAGCCGTCTTCGCGCACCACCTGGATATATCTAGGATGTGTTTTGATCCATTTTGAACATTGGACACAAACGTGGGAAATAGTATGAATACAAGTTCTTGACACTTTTAAGGGAGTTCCACACAATTTGGGAGAGAAAAACACATAATCATCAAAATCAAAGAGTAAAAGTTAGGGTTTGAAGACTTTTGAGGTTGGAGAAGATTCTTGGTGTAAGATCATATTCTTTTCATGATCAAGATTTCAAAACTCGGTTATGGACTCTATACTTTTTGTTTTCTTTCATTATTATGAGTACCTAAATTTGTAGTTAGGGTGAACAATGTAATCTATGTGTGAACCATTATTTCTATTATTCAAAATTTTAGTTCTTTAAATGCATATGTATTGATTTTATTCATGAATTTAATATTTTGAATTCTTTGGCTAATTATTCAATGATTTTGTTAATCTATTACGAATCAAGATGTAATTTTTTAGATTTAGACCACATAGTAAAATTCGGTAATTTAGTATGAAAATACGAAGTTCGACCCATACTACACCTAAAGGGTGTGAATAGATGTAAATGAGGAATAATAAATTATAATTAACCAGCAACAAGTCACTAATTAATTATCTCTAGATGATTATGTAATCAGTTCAATTATCCTATATTTGAATACCGTAAAATATAACAACAGTAAATAAAACAATAAATAATGCACGATATGATCACGGAGAAACCCCAACTGGGTAAAAACTTCAGGCACTTTGCCAGTCAACAATCCACTATAAAGGATTTATAACTAACAGTCTACCAACTAGACGACAACACGCACTATCTGATCTCCTGACTGCAATTCCAACAGCTCTCCTAAATTTTATGCTCCTGCACCAACTCCTAGTTGCAGTTTCCAAAGCACTCATCGATTGTGCTCCTACAGCAACTTCCAACTTTGTGAAATTATCTATCTCCCATGGATTCACGAAGAACATCGGGTTCTTCAATAACTGGTTTTTCAGTCACCTTCCCTTGATCTTTAGAAACTCTGACATATATGAAGGAAGTAGCAATTTGGTATCTGAATTGTGAAATTGATGTTTTTCTCACCACCAAAAATAGATCACAATGTGAATAACGAAGGTTGAAGACTAATTGATGAAGATAATATGAAAAGTTAAGTGTTTGCCCAATATCAACCTTGGAAAAATCGTTCTGTGGCGTATGGTATTTTTAGTGTAGGTTAAGGAATGAATGGGCCAAATAAAAAGCCCCTTAAAAAATGAATTAAATTTTTTTTCCAGATAACACTATCGCTTGAGCGAGGGATGAGCGATAGTCGAGTGACAGGTTGTCACTCAAGCAAAGGCGAGGCAACAAGTGGGCGACGCAGTTTTTGTTTCTGACGTTCGAGCCAAACCTTGGCGATAAGCTGCGATATCCGGCGTCATTTTTCCTTCTTTTCCATTCTCGAACCCTAGACCTAATATAACACAACTTTCACTAATTGCATAATACTCCTTGACTTTTACAACATATCAATTTAAGTCCATTTTGTTCACAAACTTGCCAATTACATTAAATACCTAACAAGCTCTCACCTTGACATTTTGTGACAAAATTACAATCTAAAGTCAAGGCAATTAGTGAAATAAAAATACAGACTCAAAGACGGATACAACCAACAACTATCTTGATCAATTCTACTTTTCATTTATCAAAACATGTTTCTTGAAATAGACAACTCAAATACCCAGTGTAAAACGTATGTGAAACAATACTCAGTGTAAAACCAATTTAAGCAGTTAATCAAGCAGTACTAAGTGTAAAAAGGAATGAAGCAGTTACTAACTTATAACTCATTTTTCAATGTCATACCACATGCTAAATTAAGACGTAATATCAATACAAACCAACATACCAAAACGAAACATTGATATTACAAAATATCAAAAACTTAATTAGCAATACTGAATTTATAATTTCATCAAAAATGTGTAGATACATCAAGTTAAGTAGATAAAATCATATACATCCTAAAAAATTACTACTCCATCATAAAAAATATACCTATACCTACTCCCCCTTTTTGTCACAAAATGATAAGGGATAACATATAGCCAAAGTGTCACTAATTCTTTGAAAATAGGACTCCAGGCCTTAAATTTGTGAGAAATGACACGCTAAACATCACTGTCAATAAGTTTATTCTCCTACTTATGAAAGACAAACCATGTAAAGTACATTAGGACCTATGACGTAGAGCTAATTATAAATGGAAGTACTTTTCTCCCCTGAGTATGAGCAAAATATTTTAGTTCATGTCATTCAGTAAACGAGGCTCATTATGATTTTTCTCATCTTAAGTGCGGATTTTTCTTCATTAAGTGACTAAAATGACTCATGTAGCGAGTTTTACGCCGATTAACCCAATTCAGATAATCATAGGCACCAGATTATGAAAAACCCTACATGCTTAATTGTTTGAGTCAAATAAGGCCCTAAGAAAAATATAAAATATTGAGCCTTCCCTTGTTTTTTTATGTAATCATTTTTTTCTTTCAATATCAAGGATAAACTTGAGCTTAAGTCTAATACATATGGTCAATTCATGTTTAAAGTCACCTTACTAACATGTGATTGCCACCCCAAATTTCACACACATGGTAGAGTCCTACTAACAATATCATAGTGTGTGCAGTGCAGATGGTACATGAAGACTCCTATTCTAAGCACTCTATGAATAACCTAAGCCAACAATAGAAATGATGTTACAATATAGTTTATTGATTAACCACATACCCGATCACAACAAATAGATCCAAGTATATCATATGTTAAGTTGCAAAAGCAACATCCACATTTGAAATTTTATTTTATTTTATTATTTTTTTTCTCAATTTTTCAAAAAAAAAAAAAAATTTGTTGTATTGTTTTTGTTGTTTTTCATTTTAAAACAGAAAGTATGAAAAAAAAATGACAACACACACAAAAATAAAAAGTAAGAAAAATACGAGGCATACATAAATATAAGTCACACAAAAATGAGCATGCATAGAAAAAACAATCAATGAGGTACACAAACACCAATAGCCGTACGAAAAAAGTTAAATCTTAGACCATCCAATGGCTTTATAAACGGTCAGCTAATTGGTTTTCTGTAGAGACCGATTTAAGGGTTACAATATGATTCTCTACAAGCTCTTGAATAAAATGATTATGTATATCAATATGTTTGGTTTGAGAATGTTGAATGGGATTTTTGGAAATATTAATGGTACTAGTGTTACCATAAAATACAGTCATAGTACCCTGTTCAATACCATAATCATTCAACATCTGTTTCATCCAAAGCAGTTGAGTGCAACAACTTCCCGCGGCTATATATTCAGCCTCTGTTGTTGACAATGAGATAGGGTTTTGTTTCTTACTCATCCAGGCGACAAGATTAGCACCAACATAAAAACATCTTCTAGAAGTACTTTTTTTAATCATCGACATTTCCAACCCAATCAGCATCGAAATAGCCAGTAAAGTCAAGAGTAGAATCCCGAGATTACAGGATTCCCTACACTAAGGGCTATGTCAGGTCTACTGATAATGAGATAAAGTAAACTACCTATTATACTTCTGTATAGTGTTTGATCAACACTCTTACCAATATGATCATGACCTAACTTGACACTGGTGCTCATGGGGTCCTAATGTATTTCTTGTTGTCTAATTCAAAACGATTGACAAGATTTTTTGCATACTTCGATTGAGATATGAACAACTCATCATCAGTTTGTTTAACTTGGAGATTGAGAAAGTAATTTAATTCTCCAATCATACTCATCTCAAATTCTTGCTTCATGCATTCAGCTAAAACATGACCCAGAGAATCCATAGGAGAACCAAAAATAATGTCATCGACGTAGATCTAAGCTATCGTGATGGTTTCTTCAATATGTCTGATGAATAATGTTCTATCTGCACCGCCTCTTGAAAAGCCATGTTCCATAAGGTATGCAGTAAGTTTATCATACCAAGTTCTAGGATCTTGTTTAAGACCATATAAAACTTTATTTAGCTTATCACATAACGTGGAAACTTAGGATCAATAAAACCTTTAGGTTGTTCAACATAGGGTTCTTCCTAAAGTATTGCATTCAAGAAGATACTCTTGACATCCATTTAATATAATTTAAATCCTAAAGTGCAGGATTCAAGTCTAGCAACTGGGGTAAATGTTTAATCAAATTCAACCTCTTCAACTTGAGTATATCCTTCGACAACTAGCATAACCTTATTTCTAGTTATGGTACATTAATTATCGATTTTATTCTTAAATATCCACTTAGTACCTATAACATTACAATCATCAGGCCTGGGAACTAGATTCCACACATTGTTTCGCACAAACTAATTTAGCTCTTCATGCATGGCGTTTACCCAATATTAATCCCTAAGGGCATCTTCAACTTTTTTAGGCTCAATCTAAGACACATAACTAGCATATGTCAGATTGTTCAAAACCCTCTTCTGAAGTCTCATCCCTTCATCTAAATTCCCTATAATGTTTACTTTAGGATGATTTGTCTTAACTCTGGACGAAAGTTCTTTAAGAGGTTTAGTTGTATCATTAGGTGTGGATTCCTTATTAGGTGTATCTAAACCATTTGACGTGTGTGGGGGATCAGGAACTGAAGTTTCTTTAGGATTATCTACCATGATAGGATCAACACTCAAGGGTTCCAGCTCTCCCCTATCTCCCCCAATCTCTCCCTCACTATAGGCTTCATCCACTACTACATTGATGGACTCCATCACAACCCGTGTACAAGAATTGTAAACACGACAGACTCGGCTATTTCTGGAGCATCTTAGGAAAACTCCCTAATCACTTTTCGAATCAAACTTGTCTAAATTCTTTTTATCTCTCAAAATATAGCACTTGCTGCTAAACACACGAAAGTACTTGACAGTAGGTCATTTACCTTTCCAGATCTCATATGGTGTCATATCAGTTTTAGGTCTGACATAAACCTTGTTAACAATGTGACACGTAGTGTTGATGGCTTCCCCCAGAAATGTATAGTTAGTCCCTTACCATGCAGCATGACTCTAGCCATTTCTTGAACCACATAATTTTTTCTCTCAACTACCCCATTTTGTTGTGGAGCGATTGGCAAGGAGAACTTATGCTGGATTTCCTCCTCGAGGCAGAAGTCCTCAAAATTCGAGTTTTTAAACTCTCTTTCATGATCACTATGAATTCTTGATATGGTAAAGTCTTTTTCATTTCTAAACCTTTTGAACAATGATATGACAAGACTGAACACTTTAGATTTTTCTCTCAATAGCTCAATTTAATTATATCGAGAGAAGTCGTCTACCACAACCAAAATATAGCGTTTGCCACCAAGACTCTCGGTCCTAGATGGTCCCATTAAGTCCATATGTAATAATTCAAGTGGCTTGCTAGTTAAGATTTTAGAAGTTTGTTTATGAGTTACTCTAAGCTATTTACCTTGTTGACACGGACCACATAGGGTGTTATCAATATTTTCAAGTTTAGGTAAGTCATTCACAAGTTCCTTCTTAGCGTGTTTAGACAAACTCTTATAATTCATATGGCCTAGGCATTGATGCCATAGTTCAGTTACATCAATTTTGGCACGACTGTACACGTAGTTGGAATTAGGAAGAACTCCATAACAGTTATTTGAAGTTCTTAAACCTTCGAGGACAGAGTTACCAGTATAGTCATACACAATATACCTTTTCTGGACAAAACTAACCTCAAAATTAGCATCGCATATTTGACTAATGCTTAACAAGTTAGATTTTAAACCTTTCACATAAAGCACATCTGAGATAGCAAGTAATCCAGATATATTAACGACACATTTTCCTAGTATAGTTGCAGTAACTCCATCTCCAAAGGTAACAATACCACCATTCCAATCATCAAGATATGAGAACAATGTTTTGTCACCATACATATGTCTAGAACATGCACTATCAAAATACCACATAGAGTTATTTTGATTTTTAAGTACAACATGGGCAACATAGCAATTCAACTGATCATTTAACCGAGAAATGTCACTCTTCTTAACCCAAACCTTCTTAGAGGTAGAAGTGATTCTAGTTAACTGAGTTATCATCTCAGTTATATGACTCACCTGATTGCCCAGAAAGTCAAACTTGGTAGAGAAATTCTGACTTTTACTCATAGTCACGAGTTTACGACATCTATGTCTTGTATGTCCTAGTGCGCCACAATGGTAACAAGTGGGAATAAATCTAGGTTCAAATCTGCTCGGAGATTGTTGCCAATATGTAGGACGATTGACCCTAAGTTGTCTAGTAAGACTCGATCTAAAGACTTTTGTGCCCTTGGGTTCAGGATTAATAGTATATCGAGGTTTGTTAGTGGTTGGGACAAATGTGGTCTTGGATGTACTAGCAGTAGTATTACCATTTTGAACATAACCTAGACCATGCCTATTTTCAGTAGGCTTGTTCGTCCCCAACAGATTATCAAGCTTCTGCGTATCACTCATGAATGAGTGAAGTTGATTATTAAATTTTTCAACATCACTTGTTAAAGATTTAACTTTGGCTTCTAAGTTCTCATTAACAAGCTTCAACTCATTTAAATTTTTGGTAGAGTTCTGAAGGTTACATATGAGTTTTTCTCTCTCTTTCAAGTTCGTTTACCTTTTTCAGAACAGCTTGATTGACCTTTTTAATTTTAAGACTCTCCTCAAATAGTTCACGATAAAATTCGTGAATATCAGTATCATCCTTAGACTTATCATTACGTTCTTCAATCTCAGCTTTTTCACTTTCCTTATCGGATTCTATCGTAACTATAGATGTGAAGGCCATGAAATTTTGTTGATCTTCACCACCAGAGGTATCACTTTGAGTACTCGAATCTGATTTATCATCACTCAAGGTGACTGCAAATGTCTTACGTCTACCTTTATTTGAACTTTTTTTCAAGTTAGGACATTCATTTTATAGTGATCGTAACCCTGACACTCATGGCATCTAACAGACTGAGTTTTCTTATTAACAGTCCTAGAGTTACTCTTTTAACGAATATCTTTCACGAATTTACTAGGGAATTCATTTTTCCGTTCGTGAGGCTTTCTCCTATTCCTCATCACATTCTGAAATCTTTTAATAAAATAAGCTATTTCGTTCTCCCTAAGCGTTTCAGCATCAGTAGACTCACTCTCTTTTTCTCTAATAGTGTTTATGGCTATGGATTTAACCATTTTAGGTTGAGAGACGGTGAGTTTATAGATTTGAAGGGATCCTACGAGTTCTTCTTTCTTAACTGGATCTACGTCCTTACTTTTTTCAATAGCGGTGACTTTAGGTCTAAACCTTTCAGGTAGGGATCTAAGGATTTTTCTAACGATCTTGGACTCAGGAATATTTTCACCTAGGTAAACTCAAATTAACTATGTCGTCCAGCTTCGCATAGAATTCATCGAACGATTTATCGTCTTTCATTCTAATTTCTTCAAACTTAGAGGTTAATATTTACAGTTTAGAAATTTTTAACAGTTTTAGTTCCCTCGTGTGTGGTTTCTAAGATGTCCCAAACTTCTTTAGCAGTCTCACACATCGAAAACTCTCTTAAACTCTTCAGCAAACAGAGCCATGAATAGAGCACGAATTCCTTTATTGTTCCAGTTACACTCAGCTAAATCATCTTTAGTCCAAAGTGAAATATCAGTGGGTGTAACTACACCAGCAACAGTAGTTGAAGGTGCAGTCCACCCAGTTTGAATGTTCATCCAAATACGCTCATCCAATACTTTAAGAAAAGCTCTCATTCGAACTTTTCAATAAGCATAGTTATTTCCGTCGAAAAACAAAGGCACGGACAATGACTGAACTAGAATAAATTAAGGGCTAGGAATCAAAATAGGGCTCTGATACCAATTGAAAATATGAAGTTCAACCCAAACTACACATAGAGGGAGGTAAATATGTGTAAATATGAAATTATTAAATTATAATTAACTGCAACAAATCTCTAATTAATTATCTCTAGATGATTATGCAATCAGTTCAATTATCCAATGTTTGAATACCATAGAATATAACAACAATTAATGAAGTAATAAATAACGCACGGTATGATCACGGAGAAACCCCAACTGGGTAAAAATTTCGGGCACTTTACAAGTCAACAATTCACTATAAACGATTTATAACTTACTGTCTACAGACTAGACGACGACATGGACTATCTGATCTCCTGACTGCAATTCCAACAGTTCTCTTAGATTTTGTGATCCTGCACCAACTCTCAGGTGCAGTTTTCAAAGCACTCATGGATTGCGCACCTGCAGCAACTCCCAACTTTTTGAAATCGTATATCTCCTATGAACTCATGAAGAACACCGCGTTCTTCAACAACTAGAACTCCAGTCACCTTTCAACAACTAGAACTCCAGTCATCTTTCCTTGATCTTCAAAAACTCTAACAAATATGAAGGAAGCAGCAGTTTGATTTTGGATTGTGAAATTGATGTTTTTCTCATCGCCAAGAACAGATCACTATGTAAATAACGAAGGTTGAAGAGTAATTGATGAAGAGAATATGAAAAGCTAAGTGTTTGCTCAATTATCAACCTTGGAAAAACTGTTATGTGGCGTTTGGTATTTATATGTTAGGTTAAGGATTGAATGGGCCAGATAAAAAGCCCTTTAAAAAATGAATTAAAAAAATTCCCGAATAACATTATCGTTCAAATAGGGATGAGCGAGAATGCGACAGGCGGACGATGCAGTTTTTGTTTCTGATGCTCGAGCCAAACCCTGGCAATAAGCTAGCGACATTTATGTGCCATTTTTTCTTCTTTTCCATCCTCGAACCCTAGACCTAATATAACACAACTTTCACTAATTGCACAATACTCCTTGACTTTTACAACATATCAATTTAAATCTCTTTTGTTTACAGACTTGCCAATTAAAATAAATACCTAATATAGTATACTGTATAAAGATACATATACTAATTATTGCAGTCATTAGATGAATTTTTAGAACTAATACTTCGTTTAAATAAGAATGATTCACATAGAAATATGAAATTGAATTAGTTAAATAAATTCAATGAAAACTCGAGATGGGTAAATTGAACACTTCAGAAGAATTCGACTGAGCATTACTAAAGTAATGAATCTTAATTGATGAATTGAAGGGAATCTATAGGTAAAATTGTAAGTCTTAGCATTCACATTCATACTTTTAAAACCTAAATTCGGTAAATTGTGTACGTTATATTAATTTAATTTAATTAGAATAATTTAGACACCAATCACAAATTTTATTATCTGATTTCGATCAAATTAAAGTTGGAATAATTTACTATAGTAATGAATCTTAATTGACGAATTGAAAGGAATCTATAGGTAAAATTGTAAGTCTTAGCATTCACATCATACTTTTAAAACCCAAATTCAATAAATTGTGTACAATAGATTAATTTAATTTAATTAGAATAATTTAGACACCAATCAAATTAAAGTTGTAATAATTTAACCAATTATTAGATAGTAATCCTCGTGTGAACGATATTTGGACTTATTGGTCCATTATATTACTTGTTACGATCCGTACACTTGCAAGATATAAAAATCGATAACAATTTGTTGGCACCACTGTCGGGGACTATTTTTATTTAATATTGATTTTAATTATTTCTTACTTTTGTTTATTTTTGTTCTTTTTTTTAATTCAATTGATCTAAATGTTTTTCTTTGCTCCATTGACAAGGACTAATAACATATATCTTGCTGCTAGATGTCCACAATTATTTGATCACCATAACTTACAAGTTGGTTATATTATCGTTTTGGAATACAACGGAAATTCTACTTTCGATATTTCAATACTCGACCATTCACCCGTAGAAGTAACACGTATGAGTCCAATACGTTTGAAGTAGAGAATTCACGTACTGGTAATCCTCTCTTTCGAGTAACATTGATGGCTGATCGCGATGGTCATCGGAAAATTGTAAGCTGCTCTTTAACTTCAATTTTTTCTAACTTGTATCTTTCTCAACTTACAATATAAACCATTTCTCACATTCCCCATTCTCACCTAAGTCTAAATTCCGCTATTTATAGATTTGTGAATTTACTTTATAGTATGTACCTGGGGTCTTCACTCAGTTGTATTTACCAAAGTTTGTCCAGAGTGTTCAAATCCATGATTCTTCACATCATGATTTGTCCGTACGTACAAATCTAAGAACAAATGGTTATGTACGATGTTTCACCATAGGTTGGGTAGACTACATTAGATAGAAACAACTTCAAATAGGTGACACATGTACATTTGAACTTGTGAATGATGAAATCCCATGTTCATGGTGTACAAAGTGTGCCGCCCTGATGGAAGTTTTACTCTTAAATGAATTGTATATTTCCATTTGTACCTTTCATGTTTACTTATCATCGAACATTTGTTATGTTTTTTAATGTATGAACACTCCATAGCTAAATCCATTATGATTTAGATTTCTAGTTTGCTTATATTATTTTTACTTCAAATTTGTACTTAGTTTATACATTTTCTTTATTTTGAGCAAAGTCGTTAAAAAAATTTGGTTTTAGTACTTCTAATTAACATATATAACGAAATTCTACATTTGGACTTCGTTGAATGCTATATCATCATCATTCGGAGACTAGCATCCTTCTGGCTAAAACCATTCCCAATAAGTAAACATTTTAAAGACTTACACTTACGAAAAAAATTCTTCATTATAGATTTCTATTCTTAGTGTCGCCACAAAAATCTAAACAGTCTATTCTTCGTTTGTACGAAGAATACTTTGTCCTAACTTGAATTTTTTATGCTTCTTTTGATACTCCTACTTTTGGCTTTCAAAAGTATACCTTCGAGCGACTAAAATGGTTTTTTTTTTTTTTTGTGGTTTAATCTTTGCTCTATTGTTTAATTGTTATTTGTATTTCTATTTGAGGTAATCTTTCATTCTTGCACTTCTATTTACTTATTCAAGCAACACATCATTCTGCAAGTATATCTAAGAAGTCGAATATTAACAATAATGCTTGTGCCTCTTCCAAATCATTTATCACTAAGTTTAGAAAGAGGTCTCCTGAAAACATGCAATAGTATAAAAGAGCAATCAAATATAAGTTCTATTTTGTTTGTCGCTACAAAATGAACATTATAGAGCACAAACTGACGACGAATTTTCTGTCAACATATTTAATTTTTCTTTTAAACTATGTTATTGTTTCAGGAGATTTCTTTCTAAACTTAATGATGATTACTTTGGAAGAGGCTCAAACTCTATACCCCAACATGATTTCACATTGAGAGGTGATTGCTTGACTAACATTTACTACTGTACGCTATTTTTTTCCTCAACTTATGATTCTAAATTTAAAATTCATTTACAGACACTTCACATCACTCTTTTACAAAGAAAACCCATTTTCTCTCACTTCTTGGAATAATCAATGATACAAGAACAGAAGATGGATCAAAGGTTTGAGACATGTTTAAGTGAGACCCAGTAAGCAAATTTCCTTCATTTTCCATTTTTGAACTTCTTGGTTTAGATGTAGCACTTTGTTCATTACTGTATGCATGTTAGCTGTTTTTTTAGTTAGCCATTTAAATACTAAGTAATAATTTTCATTACTAGAAGTTCCCTTTCCTAAAGTTTCTTTTCAAATTGTAAGTTGTGCTCCATAATTATAACTAATTTATCAGACTAAAAATCGAATAATAATAGAGTTATTATGACTACTCTCGAAGGTCCATCAAATCCTATGGACGAGAATGATAGAAAAATTAGGCACGAGGATGTGCTTTACCATATTTATTTGAAAATTTCATTCCTGATAAATTTTGTCTTAGGTCGGTCTTGAGAGTCATTCAACTTTCTGCCTAATACAAAAATATGTGGAGGACTTGAATTAATTGGGTACTAAGTTTTAGAAAATATACGCATTTGCAATTGATCGTTTAAAGAGTTTATTTATATTGAAATAGACAAATAGTATGGCATTAATGAGGTCTGTATTTTGCACTTTTGTATTTCTTTTATTATTTCAATTGTTTATATTGCATTTCTTAGTCTTCTGATGGCTCCTTCTCTTACATACATAAAAGAGAGTTTCCAGATTACTGTTCATAAGTCAAGTCAAGCCGAGCCAAATGACTTTATGGCTCGGCTCGGCAGACCGGATTTTTTTTATACGTTTGATTCAGTATTCTACATAAGCTTTATGGTTCGGCTCGACTAACCCCTTTTTGGTTTCTTATTATTATTTTTTGTCCAAGCCATATGACTTTATGGTTCGGCTAGGCTAAACCTTTTTTTTTTAACGTTTAATTCAGTAATTTAAGTTGAAGTGCGGCCATGATAAATATATGATCGATAAATTTTAAATATCAAAATAATTTTACATTAATTGTGAAACGTAAAGTCTCGATTGTTTATGTTTCTTTTCAACCTCAATCTCAACTTCATTCCAATGTCCTTTTTTCAAACTTTATTTTCTTACAATTTTTTGTTTTATTCGATATTTTACGATATGAATATCCATTTGGATTGATTTCAAAATTTTTAAAAAAACTTAAAATGTGATAATAATAAATATATTGTCAATTAAGTTTAAATATAAAAATTATCTTAAATTATTAAATATAAAATCATAAT
>CAIGRB010080308.1:1948-15136 GCA_903798255.1 Fraxinus quadrangulata | reverse complement strand
GTACCTATTATGCACTGAGGGGCTACGATTGTGTGTAAGGATGATTATGTTATTTCGAATTTATGTACTGAGGGGCTACGGCAGTGTATAGAAGTGTTGATCAGACAGTTTATGTATATATGACTTTATAGCTTTCAGATCATCAGCAGATAATTACATGGGGTATGTTTTGATGTGATTATCCAGTATATAGTGGATTATTAGCTTTCAGCTTACATTTTCCAGCTTACAGTTCAGCTTATTGATTTCAGATTATGATTTTAGCTTACTGAATTTGATTAATGTGCTTACTCATCTTGTTGTATCAATTATTATCATTTTTATATATCAACTTGAGTTTAATTTATGATTTAGCACCAGCATTATGATTTTATACAATGTTATGATATAGATTTCAAGAATAATGAGTACATCATAATAAGTGAAAAATCAATTTTTTTTTTTTATAAATTTATATACATGCATAAAGGATAGTATAACCATTTTCTAAACACTCCACTCACTAGGATTTTCATCTCATATATTTTCTTAACCTTTTTCTTATAAGAGACAGTTGAGTGAGCAGTGACAAAGGTTATATTGATAGTTTTGCAGCCACTATCACCACCAATTGTAGATTCTTTCGCTTAAAATTGTGTAAACATCAAGCGAATCATTTGCATTTGGGAATTTTTGTACTTAACGATGGAATATTGTAAACTAAGCTGCATCACTATTATCTTATTGAGGAGCAATTATGATGCATAGTGATATAGATGTTGTTGGTTGGACGAGTGATTGATATTATGATGTTGGTATATTGGTGTTTAGGAAAATATTTATGGTTACAGAATTGAGAATAGTTCCATTTTTTTAAATGAGACTCTGTCAAAATATTTAGAAAAATTCATTTGGTCAAAGGAAGCCACACAATCAAAGTTAAGTTACAGTCACCTTGATGATAGGTCCAGTGCCTAGTTGGCACTAATCATCGGCGCACGTCACATCTTGATTCTAATAAGGAGTTTTGGGACGGGTCGTGTCACTTATCCTCTGCCTCACCCTCACCCTTACCCTCACTCACTAAATCATCCCGAAGTTGACTCACTTTTACCATTTCACTCTTGGAACGTGTAGGCCAAGTTGGTGGATTCTGATCAACCATAGACGCCACAGTCCCTCCAAGTCTAACTACATACAAAGGAGCAAGAGAAAAAAACCTCCTTCATGTTCCAACTCGATGAGGAGTCATCTCACTATGAGGTTTAGACTCTTGATTATTTCGCCAAGAATGCACTCTGCCCTCGTCAGAACTCATGCTCACCGTCATAAAAGAAGGAAGAAGTGTGATAATAAAAAGAAGATTGAAGAGACTTGGGGAACTGGAAAATACCTGTTGACTAGCTGAACTGGAAGTAAAGAAAGTCACTAGGGAGGCTCTTGAAATTTCAGAGTACGAAGGAAGAAGAGTACTTGAGAGAAAGTCTTAAAACAAACGTGAGAAAAATGAAAGGAAAAGAGATATTTAAAGGAAGAAAGGTGAAAACTTTAGATTTTGGCCCTTGAATATATTAATGGAAAAATATAATAGGGCAAAATCATTAAATGAGAAACTTTCCTACAATTTATGATTTCGCAACCGTCTGACTCCTAAATAATAGAAATATAAATAAATAAATAGAGATGGTTCACGTTCCAGATTGAGGGTTGAAGGTCCAAACTTTACTAATTGTAAGTGTGAGAACCTTGGGGCCATTTGTTTAGGTCCCGACTCACCGATCAGCCCTAACCTACCATAATAAAGAAAGACCTCCGAGTCTACTCCTCAAGGTAGCTTTGTTAGGTCAACTCACCCTCATGCCCCAATCATCTAGGAAACATAATCATTACACCCTGCTACACGTGTTCCTAGGCATGACATCATCACCACCAACTGCCATTCCTATGTGGCAATTAGAAACAATGATAGCAGCATCACAATTTCAGCCAATCACAAATCACTTATGATTACCACCACTCAGCATCATCATGAACTATTCAAGCCGACCTCAAAAAAAAATCAGAAGTCTCGAATTCTAGGTGGTGGCACACATTTTTTAAACGGTACTATTGATGACACTTCGACTCTGGGCGGCCAATTTGTTGGCTAGGAGCTTATAATAGGATCAAATGGTCCTCCGAAAAATCCGAACTCAGCATATCTTCTTTTTGTTACATTTTAGCAAATTACCTCGTTCAAATTATCAATTAAAAGGATCTAAATTGACCACGTCATATTTATTCATTAACACATTACGAAATATTAAATAATTGAGCTTGGTCGAAAAAATTGCTGATTTTTACAAATACCGACTTTAAACCGAAAAGCTTTGGAAAATCTCTCCAAATTGTATTATAAATTTTAATCAAATTAAAGCCAAACCAAATTCACGTTTGGCTGCCGCTTAAAATCAAAGTTTATTTAATTTCTCCTTTTGTCCTCAACTCCTAACAAAATATTAATTAGTCCCCAATTAAACAAAATACTATAATTATATGAATAAAGTACTAAAAAATAAGCCAGCGCCTTTAAGTCATATACTAGGGTGAACATGGTTTGGCTGGGCGGTTTATAACAAATTTTCAAACCAAAATACTTGAAGTGATTTAAAATTTTTTTCAAATAAAATCAAACCACTTCAATTTATAAACCAAACCAATTCAAACTACACTTTTCAATTTGGTTCAATTTAAAACCATGGTTTAACAAAGAAAAAATAACATATATCGAATAAGTTAAATCATAAGTATTAATCTAGAATTTCACGTTAAAACATAAATAGTATCATTCAAAGTATTCAAAGTAAAGTTCTATAATTTTAATTATTATAATGAAACAATATGGTAGAAATACTTTAACCTGATACTAACTAGTACAACATATACAATTATAACACTTGATTCATATTTTCCATAAACATAAGAATATAATACATTAATTTATTGATTATAGTTAGATGATATAAAACAACTAATAAAGGAAAATGAATAAAAAGATCAAATACGATAATAACTTCTATAACATTTTGTGAATCGTTCAATGCTTCTACCTTATCCAAATATTAATGAATCACTATAAATTCCTTATTACTATGCAACCAATTTTTAAGACAAATCACCACATCAACCATATTTGCACTCAAGGAACTGATAAAGGAATCAAGAATTTGACACTTGTGGGGAATGAAAACTCGGAAACAATTATGGATGTTTAAATAGCTAACATATCTTTAGTAATTTGGGGAAAATCTTATTGCATTCAATTTTCACCAAAGTAATATGTCAAAAGGCTCATTGGTCAAATTTCAAAATGACCATTTAAGTAATTCATCAAATCATTCTAGCAATTACCGGTAAAATTTAGAAACTAAGTTATAATGTACATAATTAATTAAGTGACTTGGCTGAAAAATTGAGACACAAATAAACAAAAAATATTGTCCACTCAAAATTTAAGAGGGGCCGGCACAAATTATGATAACAACACAACTACCAATAAAATATAGCAAATAACTATCGAAAAGTAAGAAAAAATTTGGATTAACTGACTTGAAAATTTAGTCGAAATTCAAGAAAATTATTAGTTGAAGGAAAATAAATGTTAGAGTTTGAATTAAAATCTAGATTTAATTATATATTCAATTGTAATGGACGGTCGATAAATATAATTCGGAACAATTGTTCAACACTTTATCCAATTTAAGGGTTTTATATTCGCAATTGATCAACACTTCACCCAACTTCGAAGTAGTTGATGAATAGACTGCATTCGATTCCTCTTCTGCCTTTCCGTTTCGATTGGTCTCAAAAAAAAGCAGTTTCGATTTGGTTTTAAGGTTTAGCGCTTTTGTTGCTCAAACCTATCATGTACTTGCATAACATTAAAAGTATATGATTGACTGAGAATTAATTTGCTTACTTTAAAATGTTGGAAGATCAATTTGCTGCTATTACAATAGATTGGAGACTATTGATTTCATGTTCCTAAAAGTTCTCTTTGTTAAAGGAGAGAACTCTGATTTAAACAAATATACATATATATGTGCGTGGGTTGACAAGTTTTTTTAACAAATAATCGCTAACTTTAATTTTAATTAGTCCATGACCCAAAATCTATCTAGTAAAACTCTATCACTCATAAACCTTATTCCAAACACCCCTAATTAGATTCTATAATCACTAAAATCTCCCATCATCATTTCGTTTCACTAATCTCTGTGCTCAAACCCAAAACTGAATCTCTTGAATTCCCCCTCTCTTCTGGAAAATTGAATCCAGAAATTCCTCCTCTTAATCGTATTTTGCTTTTTTTTTTATTTTTTTAAGGCAAACAGTCTAAACTTTATTTTATAAAATTATTGCCGCAAATTGTGGGTGAAAGATGGTCGGGAATATAATGGAGTCACGATATGGGCTACTTAATTATCATTCTTAGGAGTAAACATGAATAGGACACTATCTCAAATATTTCTTTTCCTTATTTTTCAACGTGGTGTATTTTCAGTATCTTCCCTAAATAATCTGCTCAATGAATAAACCATAGATTCCGTTAGATTGTGCAATATGAATATATAAAGCCCTAAATATTTTTCTTCCGACAGGTAAAACCCCATTTCTTTTTCTCTTGGTAATGATTCATCAACCTAAATTTTCTTTCTACAATTTATAAATGACACAATAAATTATTTTGGTTTCTCACTAGTCATCTTCTTGCACCGCACGTATTAATTTATTTAACGTGTTATATATCATCGTTATGGAGTTCGCGAAGAAGATGTACAAAGAACTGAAATCAGCAAAAAACTGCAATAAAGTGAAACATCTTATTAGGAAGTTAGTTTCAGCAGCAGCCCGGCTGTCTCGACCTCAACCTGTAGTGAAGATGCGGGAACCCTTAGCATTCATGGTACTTACTTTCAATACTCATTTCCTTGTACTATAATGGCTCTCATATATCTCTTTTAATTAATGTTACAGACTTGTATTATTAAAGTGGACACCAGTAGTCGAGGGTGGCAACAGGCGGTATCACGAGTAATGAGAAGTAGCCAAGGTAACTGGATAAAATTTACTGTTATTTCTATGTTAAATACAATTTAAGGTGTGCTAAACAATAATATGCTGTTTTGATAAATTCAGTACGGAATTTCAAAATGGATAAAGAAGGAATAGTAGAAGTATGTGGATTAGTGAATCCGAAAAAACTTTTGAAGGCGTTAGGGAAAGGGAGAAAAAGCGCAAAGCTGTGTTGGTTTCAGTTTGGGGAATGCTCGAGCAACCTATTGGGTCCACCTGCTGCTGCTCCTGCTCCAAAGAAAAACGATCCTCTTGAGTTTTCATATTTACCAACCGCCATTGGCTATGATAAATTCAATGGTTATGGAAGCTATCCCTTTCCCTATCCGTATCCACATCCGTATCCTCCTCAACTATTCATGTCTTAACTGCACTGCTTTCTTCCCAATGCTTCCTATATAGACGACATGTTGTCCATCGAAAGAGGTTTAACCAAATGCGAATACAGTACTCTGTTGTTTGTCTTAATTGTCGCGGGAGTCTTATGGTATTGTTTTTCCCTTGTGTCCCTTATTTAGCTCTCTTTTCACGTTACAAGTTACAATGTACTTTGACACAATTCGAGAATCATATTTCAGCCGTGTATCCTCTTCAAATGTATACCCTATCGTCTTCAAAGATTGTTGTATACTAAAATTTGATTTTAACCCCCACTAAACAAGGGTATATATATTTATAACTGAATTAATACTAACCAAACATATACGTATTATTTCCATAATGATTTTGTACGAAAATAGTAAATTACTTTATTAAAGGGAAATTTACAAAACACGTTATGCATTTATGATATATTTACAATTTGCATATTATATTTTGCAAATTTACACTTTCAATATCGTATTTTACTCACTGGTAAGTGGTCACACAAAAATTTATTTTGCATGAAAAAAATAAAGTATTTACAAATTTATCATTATAATAGCTAGATAGACCATAATACCCTAAGTTTAAAATAACAAATCAAACCCTATATATTATTTATATAAACATTCTCTTTTTTTAATTATTTCATTTTAAAAAAATAATTCTTAGAAGTTTATAATTATTTTTTTTCCTTTCAAAAAGATGGTCTTTTTATTGTAAAGTTTACAAAATTTATCAATTTCAGTGTCTACAAACTACAACTTGAAAGATAGAAAATATATTTTTAACAAATTAATAATGTGTTGAAAAAAATTTAAAATTTTCAATATTAATAAATGGACAAATGTAAATTATTAGTTGTGATGATTTGTGATAAGTGTATTTTATACACTTATTCGGGATCTAAAATAGCAATATTTAATAGTTCTTCAAACAAAATATATCCTAAATTATTGTATTTTATGTTATATAGATAAAACTCAATGGTTGAACAAGAACTCGAAAAAAAGAAGTTAAAAATTGTGAAAAATGGTAAAATTCAAAGTTTGAGGACCAAATTGTAAATATTCAATAGTTGATTCAAACGCAAGATTATTCTTTGAAGATTGTTAGGAGACAATTGGATGAAATTAGAACTCAAAAAGGAATGAAATATTATCAAAATCAATTTCCAATCGCACAAGTTATATTTCAAATTTTTAACCGAATATTGGGACCCATTTTTGGCATAGTAAAGGTCCGAATTAAGAAAATTATATTTCTATCAAAGTTATATCACTTTAAATTAGATTTCCAATGTATTTTGAATTGTCTTAATCAGATATCAGGAGAGAAAGTTATGATCAAAATACTGATTGCTATGCAAAGAGAAAAAATTCGCGCACAAATGCAACTTTCCTTATTTGATTGGAACTCTTTTGAAAATCAATTTGGACGTAATTTTCAATCAATTTTCTACTCTTACAAATACCTAACAGAAGAATACGTATGGAAAACTCTCATATATATATATATATATCAATTATTATCATCAAATGAGGAAAATTTATAGTTTTTGTAAGAGAGTTGAAGAGAATTTGCAGGAATTCAATCAAGTAAATATTCGAACCTGATTTTTGGGTAAAGAAGAGAATGTGTAAGTGGAGATTCATCAAAAAACTATTGAAGAGATTCAAAATTTCAAGATTCATTTTCATCTTCTCAATTTATAAAAAAACCGAGTTATGTCTTTTCATTTAAATGTGATTTCTTATAATTTCGATATGTTAGGCTAATTTTATAATTTCGATTTTGACTTTAATTTGATTTGATTTGTGAATATTTATTATTATTTTTATCGTTCTTTTCAATTGCTTGATCACCAATTGAATTGTTAGTGAATTTTATTGTTATCAAGAGAGACAATAGAGTTTAAGTCATTATAATAAATATTGTAAGGTTTGATAGAGGATAGAGATATACATCTATACTTTATATGGTTTCAATAGGTATTCTAGTACTTATTAATGCATTTATCATGTTTGCATCTTTCATCGAGAGACTGAAAGTTCACATGAAGGGAATAAATTTAATCGCTATCGATAGAGGCTTTCAATTATATTAGGAATATTGACTACTATGAATGATTTTAAATTGTTACTTTAATTATTACACTAATAATGGAATAACAAGGGAGATTCGACATTTTAGCAATCCATCTCATATATTTAAAAAATACATTTATACATTTTCATTAGTTTAATTGATAATTTATGAGTTAGTGTAGAAAAAATCGCAAAATTTATTTGATATTCGATGAAAGTTACAATTAATTTTAACTCAATCAAACACGTAGTCTTCGTGAGTTTGACACTCTATTCACTACTTTATTACGTGTTCACGATCTCGTTCACTTGTTGGATTTCAAAGGATTAATTTGTGTAACGTTCTGAATTCTTACAACCCAATATGTTACCAAACATGAATTTTGTAATGTACTTAAAAAAAATTCATTATAATTGGTAAAAAATTAACAACATTTAATAAAATGATATATTTAATTTATTAAAATACGCTGAATGTTTGGAGATCATATCTTTCACCAAAATATCAATAAAAACTAGTTCAACATTCACTAAAACTAGGAGTAATTAAAAATTATAATGTTACTTCGAAACTAATCAAATTCAATAAATAAGGTACTTTGTGATGAGAATCTGTTGGTCCACTGGCACACTCATCTATCCACCTCTGTCCAGTATGCTACTTTTTACTTGAAATTTGTAAAGAAAAAGAGATGGGTATAAGGAATTATACTTAATGAGATGCTTGTTACTGCACATTCAAATCAAACATAAAATTATGCATAAATTCTCTTACAAACAAAAAATGATAATTTTAGCAAGTATTTCCATAATTGATCATATGACTAGGATTCTGTAAGTATTTTCGTAACATAATATGTGGAAAATATTATGTATTGTTGAAAGTTCGGGTGGTAGGACCAGTCTATATATCAAATATCCAACCCTTTCTAGTATATCAAATGGTCCAATAAATCTTGATCTCAATTTTCCTTTCTTTTCAAATCTAAATACTCCTTTCATTGGAGCTACTTTTAGAAATATTTTGTCACCAATTTAGAACTCAAGATCTTTTCTCCTTTTATCATCATAGCTTTTTTGCCTATCTTGAGCAGCCCTAATTCAATGTCAAATCTTATCCACAGCCAGTACCATTCGATCAATGATCTTGGGTCCTAGAATCCTTCTTTCTCCAATCCCATCCCAACAAATAGGTGATCTGCACTTCCTACCATATAGTGTCTCATAAGATGTCATGTCTATTGTTGCCTGAAAACTATTTCTACATGCATATTCTACTAAGGATAAGTGTGATTTACAATTATCATCAAGATTTAGTACACACGCTTTTAACATATCTTCGAGTATCTGAATTTTCCTTTCAGATTATCCATCGATATGTAGGTGATATGAGGTACCTTGTAGACTTTTCCAGAGTTTTGATGTGAATCTAGGGTGTTTGTCTGAAACAATAAAAATAGGAACCCAGCGTAACCTGACTATTTCTCTGACATAAACCTATGCATACTGTTCCATGGTGAATGTCATCTTAATTGGAAGAAAGTGGACCGACTTTGTAAGATGATCCATTATTACTTAGATAGAATTGTGTCCTTTAGTAGACCTCGAAAATTTGACCACAAAATCCAAGGTTATGCGTTCCCATTTCTATTTCGGTATATCCATTGGTCTAAGTTACCCTGAAAGTCTCTGATGTTCTGTTTTCATTTGCTGATAGATCATACATTTACTTACAAAGAGTCGTATTCCTCTTTTCATATTTCTCCACCAAAATGTATTTCGAAGGTCTCGATACATTTTCGTACCACCTAGATGTGTTACATAAAGGGTAAAATGTGCTTATTCGAGAATTTCTTTCCTTAATTCCTCATCTTTAAGAACACACAATTTGCCTTTATATATAAGTACCTTATCATTAGCTATCATATATACTCTTTGTTTATCTGTCTTAACTTCCACCATGATTTTACATATAGCTGTTGTAGCTGTATTAGAATAGAGGTAAAGGAGTAAGAATTACCAAGTGAGTAGTCCAAAAAATGGGTCATGCTTTTGGGATTCTCTAATTCATTCTCTAAGAGTGGGTTGTGTAATGATCGGACCTTGCGTCGGAGCCGTTATCATATTATACATAACGTCCGCTTTGGGAAGGCCTAGGCCCATCTTACCCTCAGAAAGCCTGAGGGGTCCCCCAAATTTCGAACCCAAGACCTCCATCATATGGGAGACTTAAATTAAATTCTGGGGGATGCATCAGAATGCCGTGAGGGGTAAGATGGGCCATGCCCTCCCAAAGCGGACAGTACATATGATATGATAACGGCTCCGACACGAGATCGGGTCGTTACAGGTTGAACAATTAGAGCTGCAATAATTGATGACTTCGTACTGAAGGTACAACAACTCTAGCCTCAAATTTTCTAATTCCTTAACTAACGGTTCTTTACTGGCTGGAACTATCAATTTTCTAGTTGTTTTTCTACTAAGAACTTTAGCAACTATATTAGCTTTACCCGAGTAGTAAAGAATGGTACAGTCATAGTCTTTAACTAACTCCAATCATCTCGTCTATCTCATATTTAACTCCTTTTGAGTGAAGAAGTATTTGAGACTTTTTTGATCGGTGTATATCTCACATTTACCACCATAAAGATAATAACGCCATACTTTTAGGGCGTGAACTATAGCTGCAAGTTCTAAGTCATGCGTTGGATAGTTCTGTTCATATGGTTTTAAATACCTAAAGGCATAGGCAACAACATTTCCATGTTGCATCAACACACATCCAAAATCTTGTATAAACGCATCATTGTATATAACAAATCCTTGTAAACCTTTTGGTATTGTCAATATCAGCGCTGAAACCAATCTTTGTTTCAATTCTTGGTCTCCATTGGAACTTTACACATTTTCTAGTCAATTGTGTCGGTGAACCAACTATCTTAGAAAATCGTTCAATAAATCTCCTATAATATCTAGCCAAACCCAAAAAGCTACAAACTTCACCTACATCGATCGGTTTAGGCCAATTTGTTACAACTTCGACTTTAGTTGGGTCTACCTCATTTCCTTGTGTAGTAACCACATGACCAAGGAAGTCAATGCGATCTAGCCAAAATTCACATTTTCTGAATTTGGCATATAATTTTTCCACATTATATCATCGATGAAAGCTATAATAAATTGATCTAGATATGGATAAAAAAACTAAATTCATTAAGTCCCTAAACACGGTGCATTGGTTAACCCAAATGGCATCACCATGAACTCATAATGCCCTTACCGCATTCTAAAGGTTGTTTTAGGGATATCACAATCCTTTATCTTGAGTTGGTGTTAAACTTATCTCAAATCGATCTTTGAGAACATCTTTGCACCCTTTAATTGATCAAAAAGATCATCTATCCTCGGGAGTGGGTATTTATTCTTTATGGTCAAATGATTAATATCATTATAATCAATGCACATCCCCCATTGACCCCATCTATCTTTTTTACAAACAACACTGACGCTCCTCAATGGGATACACTAGGTCGGATGAAACCATTATCCAATAATTCCTACAATTGTATCTTCAACCCTACAATTCTTTTGGTACCATTATGTAAAGGGTTTTAGATATTGGTCCTGCTTCAAAGGTCAAATCAATCGTGGACTTTGCAGTCTATCGACGATATACCAGGTAAGTCCTCAAGAAAAACATGTACAAACTCCTTAACCACTTGCACATGTTCAACTTTTCGTTCGGATAGGGGCTTAATAGTAATATTCAATTAAAATCCTTGACACTTATTCTTTCGCTTTCATTACAACCACTAATCGGGGTACAGTCACAATTCTTGTTCCAAAGAATCGAACTTCTTAGTCCTAGGTTTTTGAAATAGAATCTACTTCTCATGGAAAAAGATAGTTGCATAATTTCTACTGAACCAGTCCATACCCAAAATTAAATCAAACTTTTTTGTTCTCAAGAGGTACGAATCTACTTTTAGTACTTTTCCTTCAATCTCTAACTTACATCTTTAACCATTTGATTAGTATTAATGACTTCGCCTGAAGTTGTACTAACATCTAAGATGTTATTCATTTTTATGCATTTATTCCCAATCTTACCCATAAGAATTGTAGAAATAAATGAATGTGTGGATCCAGAATCAATAAGGACAATGGCAGGTATATCTTATACTAGAAACATACGTGTCTTTACATTTGTGTTCTAATCCTTATCTTCTTCTGTCAAACAAACACTCTGACCTTTCATTTCTTAAGTTGATCATCGTCTCCCTTCTTCTCTGGACACTCTCTAAGAAAATGACCAATCTTAGTACAATGTGGCGTACTCCATTTCCTAGAAGATACTCACCCAAGTGTAGCTTGTTGCACTTGGGACATTGAGAAAAAGTTTTATTTGAGCCTAACCAAACATTTCCTTTCTTATTCTCGTTTCTATCTCTCTTTATCATGACCCTGCCACTTTCTCTATATTGAAGGCTCAACACTATGCTGGGTTTTCTCTTCCAATTCTAAACCTTAGAGATTGCTTGACCTCGACGTACAACTTCGGCATAAGTACTATATTGTTGGGCTACCATGATTTTCTTAATCTCTAATCTTAACCCCATTTCGAACCTCTTAACCTTCATCAGCTCAATGTTAACCATATGCGGTACATATCTAAAAAATCGTTCAAATTTCCTTTCATACTCCTCAAGTGGCATAATTCCCTTATGTGAGTTGCAATTTATGAGCTCGAAGATTCTTTCAAATCTTCTCAGCCACTCTTCGGCTGCGAAAAGTTCACATTTACCATCAAAGGACAATGGTTTGAAACGATGAAATTACTCAACAGTCGAGCTCTTGGTGTTGGCACTTTCTCTACATTATGAGGTGCCGCTTGAGCCTGCTACATGTCCAAGTCTTGCACCACTCTCACTAAATCTCTGAACATGTAGCTTGATCTTGCTATCATCATATCATTTCCTTTAAATAAAAAATAATTTATCTTAAGAACTATTCACCCATACTACACTATTTTCTAAATGTCTCGCTGTGTTTAGCCGTGAATGTCGTGTATATTATGATAAGTCCAAAGTGTTATGTATTTAAGTTTTAATCATTTGAGAATCGTAATACTAATCACACAATCCTACGTAAAATAGTAACATGCTTAATTAACGTACTTTTGAAGCAATAAAATGATGTGTAAGGAAATACTCGTGGCACGATAATATCAATAAATAAAAAATATTCTTCATCGTTTCAAACCTTGAAAATACTAGACGGTGGCACATTGATGAGCACTGCATACTACGAATCTCATAACTAAGGTTGACAAAATGGTTCGCCGGCTCGGGCTCAACCCGAAAAAAGCTCGAGCCGGGCTGACTCGTGACTTGGTGGGGCCGAGCCCCAATTTGGGGCATCGACTCTAGTCGGACCGGCCCGTGAGCTTAAAAAAAACTTGCATGCCATTTTTTTTTTCTTTTAAACTTATTCTTGGGCAAAAAAAAACTCGAAACATTTTTACTCGAACCGAGCCCGAGCAAAAAGTTTTGGCTCCCAACTCGTTGACATCCCTACTCATAACATTATTATTATTATTATTATTATATAGAAAATTTGCAAAATGTTGTTGTTGTTATTA
>CAIGRB010080292.1:0-28284 GCA_903798255.1 Fraxinus quadrangulata | reverse complement strand
TTAACTTGTGCATGAGTGTAGCAACCTATGCATCTTTCTCTTCTAGCGACTTTGTTAATTTTTCAATGGCTAAAGCCATTTGTTGGATTTGATCATCTGAGCCCAATGTCACTTCCGTGACCATCACTAGTTTAAGTGATTCTTCATACAAGGTATCATCTTCCCACCTTTGTTGAGAAGTGGTATGAGGGGATCCAAACAAAGATATAACACTGGAGATAGAGCCCGAAAGAGAATTTTTCGCCTAACTCTTGGTCTTTTCTGTTGAACGAGAGTTTGGCTTTGTGAAAGCGATTTTCATTCTACATTTGTTGAAGAACTTCTTTAGTGGTTGGACTAGTTGAGTTTTTCCAATTTTTGTTTGGGCTCCGGTCGCATGGAACAGTTCAGCAAGTGTCTCTTCAAGATGAGTCATAGTTTGCTTCGCATGTTCCCTTGTCATTGTTGATGTAGTGGTTGAAATTTGAAGATTCTGAGATCAAAAGATGAGAGGACAAGAATGTCTCACTAGGCGTGCCAAGAAATTTGTACGACGAATTTCACGTATTAAAATACAGAAATCGTTACAAATTGTATTTTAAGAAATACAAATGGATATGAATCTTCTTGTAATTGCAAAATTGTAAAAATCCTCTAATTAATGATTTTAATGTTTGAAGTCGAGGAGCCACGTGGATTGAATCCTTGGCTTTGAGACTTGTTGAGAATTTGATTTATCGAGAACTTGACTTGTTCGACACTTGAATTTCGGAGATTAGATTTGCACTTCGAAACTTGGACTTGATCTTGATTTAATTCGAAGAAGACTTTGATCTTCTTCGATTTGCTTGATTTGAAGAAGATTTTGATCTTCTTCTTGCTCGCCAGACTTGAAGTTGAGATGATTTCTTCACTTCCTCCGACTTTGAAATTTCTTCAGCACTTCGTGATTTTCTTGTGCACTTTCACCTCCTCCTTTGTAATGGACATTTGGTTCTACTTATTGGGAAAATTTGTGATCAATTTTGGTAACCATTTAATTAATTCAATTAAATTGATTATAATTGAATAATTGTGGATTTTGAAATAATGGGATGTGCCTTTAAAATTTTAGGCCTTTAGTAGGATTTAATATGATAAACTTAATTGAGCTAGTTATTTAAATTGACCCAACCACTATTATTTTTTTTTATTTTTATTCCTTATTTTTTATGTCTACAAGCATGTAAATAGAAAGATTTTCACTTTATAAGGCAGTAATGTTTAATGAGTAGATGGCTAAATTCAAATTTCATGACCAATTGGTTATATCTATAATTTATATATTCCATCTCTCATGTATATTTAATAGGAGAATAATAAATAAAAACAAAAAAAAAACAAAAAACAAAAAACAAAAGAGAAATATTAAATTGTAGTGCCTCAAGTTGTCCACCGACCCCACCTAATCAAAACCAGAAAACCGTCCAGCTACCATCATCACCACAACTCCCAGACGTCTTCCCTTTCCAATTTCTTCACCACTGTTCGATCGAGGAAGCAAATTTTTACTACTTCCCTTTTCAATTCCTTCACCACCGTCCGATCGAGGAAGTAATTTTGACTGCTTCCAACAATTTCTTCACTACTCCTCTTGATCTCACTCCAGATCTAGATGGTTGTTCCATTTACCACTTTAATAACACAAATCAAATCTGGTTTTACCACCACACCGACTACACCGGCATCCCCAACTCTACCTATCATCATAGCTATTCCTTCAGCCTATTTACCACATTAACAAAACAAATAAAAATCCTAAATTACTTTAAAACAGAGGAAGCTGGTTCCTTTCCAGGAGGTTGCGAAGGGGATCTCGAGAGTGGGATCGATGTCACTAAGGAAGAGGAAGCTTTGGATGGCACATTGAATTTTGAGGCCTCCGTCGAGAGATATTGCTAGGGATTGCCATAGCGCTTCTAGATTTTGTATGTGTCAGATTGGGTGATTTCTAACCAATGTCACAATGGAGAGTAGCAACTAAACGTGGAAGGAGCAGTGATTTTGGGTTCGATTTTGGAGAGAGCAGCAACGATTGGGGCTGACAACGAGATGAGTTTGAGTTCGAATTGGATTTTCAACTAGGGTTCCATTTGGCAGTGGAGAAAATAGTGGTTGTGGGTTTGGTGGCAGCGACGGCGACAGTGGGTAACAGTGATTTTGGTTTTGGGGGTAGATGTGGGGTAGATGTGGGGTTTGGACGGGAATGTGGAGAAAATAACTGTGGGAAATGATGATTTTTTCAAATTTTTATTTAATTATTTAATATGGAATAATGTAAAATACCATCTTGACCTTTTTAATTTGGTCAAAATTGATTAAATTTTGACTTTTTTGGTCAACTAACGGCAAGATGGATGGTTTTCATCCATTTGGACCCCATGTACGACTTTTTGAAAGGTTTGAAACTGTGATTGACACAAAGTGAAGGTTAAGGTAAAGCCTGCAAAAAGTTAAAAGATTAGGGACCGCTACTTCAGTTATTCTATAATTTAATTAAAAACATGAAAAATATATCTTTCAAATTAAACAAAATCGGCTAACTATCAAATATACATGTCATTGAACGTAATTAAACTAAATAACTAATTCTAAAAGATAGAACAACTTTATTTTTTCAAATCATCTAGGCAGCTTGCATCACCATCAACCACTGTTTCAATTAACATGAACTAACCTCTAAAGTTATTGTAAGAATGAATAAGTTATTTAGGGAAGACAAATAAATAAAAAGCGAGTCACCACTTTCTTAGGGAAGAAAACTTTGTGCTGCACTTTACTTGGATTCAAAGACAGACGGAAAGTCATTCGACTTTTTCATTAAAAAAATTCACATGATGACGTATTTAATTAATAACATAAGTAAAATAGTACAAATTTAGGAGGCGGCTAAGTGTAACATTCAAATAAAGACATAAAAAAAGTAGAATTTACCTCGTGCAAAGACAGGGACTACAAGAAGATCAAAGACAGAAAAAAAAAATTATATATCGTGTGATTTCATCCCAATTAAAGATTTCACACGTCTCGTGATGTCTCAACTCTGAAGTCAAACTCATATGCTGCTAATTGTGCTTGTGTTCTCTCGATGCTCGAATGTCTCAGCTCTGATGGTGACCGCCTCAGTGCAATTTCTAAAACCATGCAATCTAAACCTGAATTCTGCCTCCGTCGATGACTTGATGGAATCAATTAACAAAATGTTCATCATGTTCTCCACTAAATTCTAAAACTTTGACCTTAGGGCTCTTGAAATGGTTGATGATGCCTTTTTCAATAAAAACTTCGTCCCAATTGCCAAACAACCCCTTATCAAAGCTTGTAGAAACAGCCTATTAATTTCAAGAATCTGCACATTTCAAATATGACTCGTGTACTTGAATTGGAAGCCAGTATTTGGATAGAATAATAATATGTAGTTTAACTGGAGTTGCAATTCCAATTTAGGCGACGTTAGACGATAAGCTAATTGAACCTAGACTGAGTTGCAATTTCAATGAAACTATATAACATTACTTATTTGGATGGTTAACAAATAGGGCTCATGGTCTTCAAACTATGTATGTCAACGAGCCGAAACTAGAAATTCAAGTAAAAATGGTTCAAGTTTTTTTTTACCTGAATCTAGTCGAACTTTTGCTCGACCAAAATTTCTAGGCTCGACTCGAGCTTGCGGCTCTGACCATTTTTTTTCTTTTAATTAAATACCTGCAATTACTTAATACTCACCTGACCTATATTAAACTATATCCTAATTCTAATAATATAAAAATTTCGGTCATACTAATTAAGTTGGAAGTTATCTCTTAAAATATATTTAATCATGATTTTTTAATTAAATTTTGATAAAAATTGATGAAATATATGATTGAAAAATTAATAAAAATAGTAAATTCGATAAAATGTACGATTAAAAATAAGTTAGAGAAAAAAATCAATTTTAAAAAAGGAAGCCTTCGGATAAGAGTGGACGTCAACTTCGATTGTGAAATTAAGATAAGTGAGAATAGAATTTGTACATGACCTTTCGTGTCTCTTAATAATCAAGTAGAACAGGAGTGATACCGTTCCATAAAACCCCACTTTTCACGTGGTCCCTGCAAAATGAGTATCACGCAGAATTTACGAAATGTCCACTTATGTGATTATGTGTAAAAATATTCAAACTTTGTTTAATGTTAATAATTTATAATTCCACGCTAGATACAAAAATAACAATAAAAACAATATTTTCACGTGGTCCCTGCAAAATGAGTATCACGCGGAAGACCAAGACCACTTAGGATTAGAATTTACGAAATGTCCACTTCCACGTAATGATTATGTGTAAAAATATTCAAACTTTGTTTAACGTTCATTTTACAATATTTTAGATCGAAATACCTTGTTAATAATTTATAATTCCACACTAGATACAAAAATGTGCTTATAATTAAATATTTTGTTAATCAATAAAATTTTAACATATAATTAAATATATCACACTTATTTTAAAAGTACACATATTAAATCACAATAAAAACAATATTTTTCATTGTCACAAACATAAAATATCGAGAACTGTATTTCAAATGTCAAGAACTTTATAAAATGGAATGAAATTTTGTTCTAAATAAATGAAGTATCAAAATAAATATGATTCAAATATCGATAACAATTTTTAAAATATCGAGAACTTCATTTTAATGTAATTTTTCACGGAAGCTATTTCTTCTTCTCAAAATTCGTGAGAAAGTGAAAAAAAATATACTTTATTTTTCATTAAGGGTATAATAGATAATTTAGTACTAATTTGATCAATTTTATAAGAGTTATCAAAATTAAATAATTGAGAAAATAGCCATTTTTGTAAATTCCACAAATTACTATTGCCAGCACGATAATTCAGTTTTCCACCGCACCATACAGTTCTATCCGAGTGCTACCTGTCTCATCAGATTGATGATTGTCAGTGGAGTGAACATGTGGGGTGCGTTTGATCTATATGTATGAAGTTGAACGAAAAATGACGACGATAAATACCGTCCCGTAGGAGCACTGCGATTCTCCACCGCGAAAATTCAATCCTTGTTCTCTCTCTCTCTCTCTCTCTCTCTTGTAAGTTTTTCCTCCCTGTTTCGCTGAATTTGCTTTGCTTTTGTCTTGGGATGAAATTGATTCTGTCTTAGAAATTGATTCTTTTTCTGCTATTATGTAATGTTTGTATGTTTAATTTATTGCCACTTTGGCTTTCTGAGTTTTGTTTTTTAATTAATTACAAAATAATAGGGTTTTGTCTCCTTGCTTTTATTTTTTAATTTTTTCCTTCGCCGGCGTTTTTTTTTTTTTTTTCCACCTGCAGTGAATGTAATGATTTATTTTAATGGTAAAAGTAAACCCATTTTTTAATTCTATGTCATTTCGAAATCTGAGGAAGAAAATTAATGACGAATTCAGATCTCTTACGAAAATATATTATGTAGGAGGTAATAATTACACTGGGTTTGTCAGTCAGTTTGGTATTTTGAGCATAGAAATTGGTATTTCCAGAAAATCAATTCAAATCGAGTGGAAGTTTTCCTACTTATTAGAACAAGGGATCGATTCCATGTCATTCATACACAACCAGAGAAGCTATATAGACGTTGATTCTCGATGGCAGTTTATTTATACGCAAACTTTTCGTGTTAAGAGATGATGGAATCCATAATTGTTTCTATTGATTCTGTGTCTTTATTTACAGCAATTGACATTAAGTTTTATGAACTTTTCAATATGCCACTTATCTATTTCTTTGATATTTGTGACTGATATTGTTCCACGAACCGGTGATCTATATTCCAAGTTGTTACATGAATTAGGTTCTTGGCCATGCAGGCATAATATTGCTTCTACGACTTTTTCAAATCTGAATAATTTTAGCAGCCACCTCATTAATTGGGCACTTGCATTCAACAACATGATTATTAAAGGAAGTTCATAAAACTGAATGGGTATAGACTATGAGTAAGTTGACAGATTGATGAATGCTCTTCAAATCCAGTGTAATTGAAATTTCTAATGCAACATGTGTTATTCATGATTTCTTTGATCGAACTGGTGACAGAAGATAATATCACTATTGTTAGATGGAGCACATTTCATGTTCTAGTTATTTTTCTCTTTCTCTCATCTCTTTTTCCTGATTCCAATTAACATATTTCAATTTGTATAGATTGAAAAAATGGGCCAAACACTTGGTTGCTTACAAGTTGATCAATCTACTGTTGCCATGAAGGAACGTTTTGGTAAGTTCGACGATGTGCTTGAGCCTGGATGCCATTGCTTGCCTTGGTGTGTGGGGTACCAGTTGGCTGGTTCACTATCTCTGCGTGTACAACAGCTTGACGTGCGGTGTGAAACAAAAACTAAGGTGTTTCTTCATTTACTTGTGCTTTGGATTTCTAATCTCTCAACATGATTACAGTGGGCCTTCATTAATATATTATTATTTCTTACTAAATTTTATTTATTGGCGGCTACAAGTAGTCATTTCTATGAAATACATTTAAAGTATGAGTTACTTAAAGTACTAAATGTTATTTTCATGCATACCACTCTAATCATTCGATCATGTGTGGAGTAATCGCTTGTATATACTCACCTTTTGCTTTCAATATTAGTAAGCCACATGATTTATCAATATTTTTTGCATCATTTTTTTTTAGGAATCAATGATTAAAATTACATGGGATAATAATTTTTTGATGTTTCACGTACTCGTCCAATTAGAGGGCAATGAACTTGCACATTTTTTTATTTTCTAAAAGTGTCCATTCTCTATTCTAGATTTAATATCCCCCTACCAAATGAAGAAATAAAAGTAAAACCAGAGAACTCACAAATTGGAGACCTCTTTTACGTTATTATTCTGCTAGTTATGTCAAGAGAGCTATGGCATTTCAGGATAATGTGTTTGTGACTGTGGTTGCATCAATCCAATATCGAGCCATGGCGGAAAAAGCGGCTGATGCATTTTACAAGCTGTCTAACACAAAGGAACAGATCCAAGCATATGTTTTCGATGGTATGGTTAGGAATTTATTTTCTTTAAATGTTTGTGTGGCAAAATAGAAGCACAGGATTATCTAGAACGGGTAGTCCTACCTTATTGACCTAAATGGGGATCAATTATCTCGGTGCATGTTTTCATTGAAATGGTTGTGAACTTATGTTTTTCAGTTATTGTAGCTTGCATAGCACAGAAGAGTTATCTTCAATCCCCACTAAAGAACTTAAAAATCTGACATACTTGCACACATTGAGTTTGAAAATTCCCTTGGCCCCCATTTTTGTTTACGAAATCCACCATTAAAGAGTTGGGGAGGTGGATGTTGAAGCTAATTGATGCCAGGAATGAACTTCAATATTCTTGTTCCGAGCATGAGATGATGAGTTATTGTCAATAAGAACTAAATAAAAATGTGGTAATAAAAAGGAGAGTGGGTTTTCAGCCTTTTTACTGCATGCATGAGTGTAACACTTGGTCTCTCATCTGTGCATGAACTCATGCTTGTTAGATTCATTGTTCAAGTCTATATTTCCTTTTAGACAAGTTTCATTATATATCTTCAAGATTCTTATCATCTTCATAGTGTCAATGCCAAATTATTTTAAGTGTCTCTGGAGTTTCCATTTGGATGCTACTGCTCTATTGCAGTTATATATTCTCTCATCATAGCAATACCATTCTATCTCCTTGAAATCATTTCTTTGTTTAGTGAAACTTGAATGCTGCTCGCTCAAACTGACTTAAATTGATCTATGGGTTTTCGCTTGGAGAGCTCAAATCACCAATATATGAACATAGATGGAAGGAATATGATGGATTATCTGCTGATGACTAATGAATTGAATTTTATGCCAAAATTATTCTCACTCTCCTTTAATATATTTTAGTCATAAGGGCAAGTGTACCAAGATTAGATTTGGATTCTACCTTCGAACAGAAGAATGACATAGCCAAAGCTGTTGAAAATGAACTTGAAAAGGTAACGATCTCTTTGACAGCAAAAGCTCACGTCTAGCTCATTTACTAATTTTAACGTGCCCAATGTTTTATGCACTTGGTACTTTGCAGGCCATGTCTGCTTATGGATATGAAATAGTGCAGACCCTGATTGTGGACATTGAGCCAGATGCTCAGGTTAAGAGAGCCATGAATGAGATAAATGCAGGTTAGTTTTTGCCATCATGGTCAATATGCAACTTTAATTTTCCATGGTCTTACCTTGAAACTGTGATGTTACTGTTCACTTTTAGTAGGAGAATATGGATGAAGTAATTTTTCTCCTCGCTACTATGGAGTTAATA
This sequence comes from Fraxinus quadrangulata, assembly GCA_903798255.1. Lineage (NCBI taxonomy): Eukaryota > Viridiplantae > Streptophyta > Magnoliopsida > Lamiales > Oleaceae > Fraxinus > Fraxinus quadrangulata. The sequence continues at coordinate 19,935 of CAIGRB010080292.1, read as the reverse complement.
TTACTGATTTTTTCTTTTGATTCACATGTCTCTGAATAGTTATAACTGTCATTTTGCTATCTGGTGCTTGACCAGTGGTAATGCAATCTGTCTAATGAACTTTTGTATTTACAACAGCGGCCAGGCTCCGAGTTGCTGCGAACGAGAAGGCTGAAGCAGAGAAGATATTGCAGATCAAGAAAGCTGAAGGTGAAGCTGAATCTAAATACTTGTCGGGGCTTGGAATTGCTCGTCAGCGCCAAGCCATTGTAGATGGTCTAAGGGACAGCGTTCTTGCCTTCTCAGAAAATGTGCCTGGAACAACAGCTAAGGATGTTATGGACATGGTTCTCGTTACACAATACTTTGATACCATGAAGGATATTGGAGCATCATCAAAGTCGTCCGCTGTGTTTATCCCACATGGACCTGGTGCTGTGAAAGAAGTTGCTGCACAGATTCGGGAGGGTCTTCTACAGGCTGAAAGTGCTACAGGCTGAAAGTGGTGGGCAGTAGAGGTTTTCCAGAGATCCATTGCATCGTTACTGTTTCTCTGTTTAAAGTGTGTGGATGTGTTCTGATTAATGCAGTATGTGTAAATGAAAAACTTCTATGAGATGCTGTTGCGTATAAATTTCTTAAAGTGTTCAAAAATGTTGAGCCATGTACACATATAATATAGTTTTGCTGATGCAAAATAACAATTTTATAATAAATAAATTGTGGTTTTTATTTATTTTGTGTTGATGCATTTATTTAAAATTGAGCATGCGAATGAAAGTGCCATGATTATTTGTAATAATATAATTCGGTGCTTGCATGGAGAAGCTTAGCATGCATAACATATATTTTGATCATAAATAAAATTCTTCACAATCAATGTATAAGGGTAGACACCATGTAATGGAAGGTTGTAGTGTTGACTAATTAACTATTAGGGATTGCAATTTGACCTTATCTCATAAATAGTTTAATGGTGATTTTAGTACACTTGTAATGTATTAAATGTATCATGTGTCAAGTTTAATTCTACAGTATGACTGTAACGAAAATTAAATTTCACTTGATCGTCACGTATTTTATCTAAATTCTTAGATAGGGTTGTGTGTATATATTTTTTTTTGAGTTTGATAGTTCTTTAATTAATATTGATCAAATATATCGGTGAGTTGGGAGCTTAAGAACGAGCTGATATCATCATCGGGAAAATTGGTCGAGTTACGAATTAAGTGTTTTCTATTGAACGATTATAAACTTGAGCTAAGTGTCACGGGGCTAGAGTTCTCATATTAGAAAACTAGACATCGTGCGGCCTTAACGCTATCAATTCCCGTCCCTACGAGAAAACGTTAAGTCAGTCTTCCCTCGCCCCCAAAATAATTCAACCTTACTAGGCTAAATTATAACAATTCTGAGTAGAGTATTGAAGTAATAAAGAAGACAAGTATGGTTGTGAGAAAATCTCTCTTTATATAAAAACTCCGATGTAAAAAATCTCTAATGAAGTCTTAAAAATTACATGAATAGCATGAACCCCATAAATTGCATGCCTTCTAATAATTCTCTCAACTCTAATGAATTTTCACATATCCTACATGAGATTCTACATATCATTTACAATGGGATTACATCCCTATTTTTAGGCAAAATCTTAGCAAAATATCTTGCCTTAACCTCCTTAGTTTAACCTCATTTGACCAAGGTAGCAAACTTGGACTTTGCTTCTTGCAAGTGGATTGTCTCTACGTTTCCCATGTGCAAGCCATGTCCCTTTCAAGTCATCAATTTGGCTTTTGCTTCCTTCCTTGGCCTTTAGTCTTTCAAGTGGCTTGAGTAGCCAATTTGTACAAGACACCCAAAATATCCCAAAATATCCCAACAATTAGCCCATGGTATTTTCCCATAGAAAACCACCTAGTGTGTTGGGAAAATTGCCCATGTCATGGCCATGTCACTCCCCATGTCAGGTAGCCTGCATTCTGTGTTGTTGTGTGCTGCCTGTGTCCTGCCATGATTGCAGTCTGTGTCTGGCCATGTCCTGCCTGCGTCCTGGGTGCTGCCTCCAATTTGCCTGCGATGTCCTGCCTGCGTTGCAGCTGTCTCGCCGTGGCTGCCATCACACCCGAATTTTCTAGGCATCACCTGGACACGAACCCGGCACCATGGACACCGGTCATCTAAACACCAAATTTAGGTGACACCGGCATCGCCGTGTACCTTTGAAGCTTAGACCTAATCAACCATAGGTCTACTTCAAATTTCCACTTCGTGCCATGACACCCCCGTGCCATGCTCGATCTCATGTCACCACCTTGCGGTCCGTGACAAACTCCCCCACCTAATCCGCTAACGCCCTCGTAGCGGAACGTGTTCGACATTCCCTCATGCACCCCACGTCTTGCATTGTCCTCCCTGTCGATGGGATTGAATGTTCTCCCCACTTGCGGAACCATCCCCTTGATGGACGGGTTTCCACAGTGCCCCATGCACCTCTTCCCGTTGCAATCATGTACATGCCACCTTTGACACCAACCTTCACCCCTTGCGTCACTGCATAGGCTCCTCGGTTGAACAACTCCCTCGGTTGTAGCATCCTCATGCTTGTCGAGTTCTTGAACATCAATGCTCCTATCTTTGGATTCTTTGGACAATGATTCCTCCGGTTTCCTCACCGAGATGGATCCCACTGATCCACCATTAGGACACTCCCTCATGGAATGCGGTCCTTTACAAAGAAAGCATCTACGAATTGTAGATCTATCCCTTTTCCTTTGCTCATACTCCTTCCTCCAAGAAGCAATGGAGTCTCCAAGAGATTCCACCCGATCTCCCATACTCTTGCACCATGTCTTCGTTACTTCAATTTGGGTGACACCACGTCCCTTTTCCTCCATCTCCAAAGTTTGTTGAAAATTCGCCATGATAACAACTTATCAATTGACGAACCTGCTCTGATACCACTTGTCACGGGACTAGAGTTCTCACACTAGAAAACTAGACACCGTGCGGCCTTAACGCTATCAATTCCCGTCCCTACGAGAAAACGTCAAGTCAGCCTTCCCTCGCCCCCAAAATAATTCAACATTGTTAGGCTAAATTATAACAACTTTGAGTAGAGTATTGAAGTAATAAAGAAGACAAGTATGGTTGTGAGAAAATCTCTCTTTATATAAAAACTCCGATGTAAAAAATCTCTAATGAAGTCTTAAGAATTACATGAATAGCATGAACCCCATAAATTGCATGCCTTCTAATAATTCTCTCAACTCTAATGAATTTTCACATATCCTACATGAGATTCTACATATCATTTACAACGGGATTACATCCCTATTTATAGGTAAAGTCCTAACAAAATATCTTGCCCTAACCTCCTTAATTTAACCTCCTTTGACTAAGGTAGCAAACTTGGATTTTGCTTCTTGCAAGTGGATTGTCTTTACAATTTCCATGTGCAAGTCATGTCCCTTTCATAGTCATCAATTTGACTTTTACTTCCTTCTTTGACCTTTAGTCTTGCAAGTGGTTTGAGTAGCCAATTTGTACAAGACACCAAAATATCCCAGCAATCAGCCCATGATATTTTCCCATAGAAAACCACCTGGTGTGCTGGGAAAACTGCCCATGTCATGGCCATATCACTCCCCATGTCAGGTAGCCTACATTCTGTGTTGCTGTGTGCTGCCTGTGTCCTGCCATGATTGCAGTCTGTGTCTGGTCATGTCCTGCCTGTGTCCTGGGTGCTGCCTGCAATATGCCTACGATGTCCTGCCTGCGTTGCAGCTGTGTCGTCGTGGCGCCATCACACCCGAATTTTCTAGGCATCGTCTGGACACGAACCTGACACCATGGACACCGGTCATCTAAACACCAAATTTAGGTTACACCGACATCGCCATGTACCTTTGAAACTTAGACCTAATCAACCATAGATCTACTTCAAATTTCCACTTCGTGCCATGACACCTCCGTGCCATGCTCGATCTCATGTCACCACCTTGCGGTCCGTGACATAAGAGTTCTAGTGACTGCTACAATTCAAAGTGTCAGATAAGTTCATAGGACTGTTAAAAAAAAGTGACTTAAGTTGATGAGAATAATTAAAAGAAAATATGGTCCCTTATGCTTGTAGTTAATTATTGGATCTCGGACGAGAATAATCTATACATACGGTAGATCAAAGAAAAATATTACTGATATATATTAGCTTTTAAGATTTTATATATTTCGAGTTTGCGATATTTTGTCAAAAAGTAAACTAATAATTAGCTTTGAGGGTCTAGGATATATTAGGCATGATAATTACTAGAGATTGAATAATATATATCCAAACATGTCCCTATGGTAGCTTGAAAAGTTTTGAATTTAGTTGTAATTGTAATTAAAATTCCAAGGACTACATGTGCACTTAACCATTGTGGCCTAATTCTACTTGGACATAGAGATTTTGTCTCTTCTGTATATACAACATAGGGTGCTGAAAATCATAAGCTAAAAAACATAGAAAAAGTGAAAAAAAAAAAAATTTCTTTTCTTTGTTTTCTTATTTTTGACTTGATATATCCGGTCTAAAATTGGTTCTTGCTTCAATTAAATTAAGAATAACGTGCGCATATGTCTCTATAGCCTTGGCTTTAAAGAATACCATAGAAGGCTTTGAAGCGAATAGTTCGTGAAATTAAAAGCCGAAAGTTAGTGATATGAAAGGCTGAAAGTTTGTGATAAATCTATTTTGAAATTCATTTTCAAACTTAGGTAGATTCTAGATCTTTATTTCTTGATTATAACATATACCTGAACTTCTAATAACAAACTTGACTTCTTGAATATTATAATATATTTTTGAGCAACTCCTATTTGAACAACTAGAATTAGAGCAATATAGACCGTTCATTTTCTTGTTATACTTTTTGAATCTTGATTCCATGTTCTAGTCTAGCAATATCTAAAAATAATTAATTATAGGATGATTGAATGATTGAAATTATTTTAAAATGTGATCTGATTATTTGTGGCCAATTTCTTAATTGTAATTCGTTAGTTCGAGTGTGTAACAAGATATTTATTATGATTCCATCATCCCGATTTAAAATTTATTTTCAATTTTAAGATCGCGATGTAAAATTGTTGTCATTTTTAATTCTTATTATTTTGAGATTTATTGTACAATTAATTTAAGTTTTGAAGACTGTCACAAAAAAATATCAAGAATCACAGAGCAAAAAAATATTTTTGGATTTATGCGAAGCGCAAATCTAATGGATGACATGATCTGCATGGATAACGTAGAACTAGATATGCGCGGGTTGTATAGATTCGGATCAGCCTTAAGCGGGTCCAAATCTACATACAGGCTTAGTGCGTGGATTAAGTCGAGTCGGAAAGGATATGGATGCGCCATGTTCGAAATTATTTTGCAAGTACTGTTGCGGACTTTGGTAGCAGTTTTGATTGTTACTTTTGAATATAAGAGTTTGAGTTGAATATTTAAATTAGATATTGTGCTTGTGCCGAATTAGTTTTAAATTTAATTCATGTTGATCAATTAATTTAGATTAATTTTTTTCTAAAAAGGGAAATTTGTAATAATTAAGCTATATGTTAATTTGAATAGTTGGTAATTATTTAAAATTATTATTTAAAATTATTAAGTGGGAAATGATCTTTATTTAAATAAAAATTATAATCTCCAGTGGTGTATCCACGAACAACGCAATAAGCTAATTCAGATTTCTTGTTTGGATTTCCTCATGGTAAAATATATTCATCTTAAAACGGCGGAATTATTTTCAAGTATCTAGAAATCTATACAAAAGTTATAAACTTAAATCGAAATAATCTAAGAACGTCTTGTAGAGGCTTTCATATATGATTTGGTGATCAAATGAAGTGATACTAGGTTTATCTAGAAAGTTATTGTCAGATATGATTTGTCTAGCGGGAGGATTTGAGCTTGAGTCAGTGCGTACGGTGATCTTTTCTACAGAGGGATTCAATCAAAAGGATCAACAAGTCATTACATTGTTGTAGTTTTATGGATCTATATGTGCATTCATACATCACATGCTAAATTATTATGCTGCTCAATTTTAATATACAATGTATGATTATTTTTTAACAAAATGTCTCGGTGTCCATTTTCCGTTGTTTTAAAAACATAACCAACTTATCGAAAAAAAATATGTGGATTGAAAACGTAACTTGATATTTGTGCTTACTATAGAGAAACTTGGTTTGTGCTTGAGGACGAATGTCCTGAGGAACCTATTGAGACCAAGACCAAGAGCAAGTCCAAGAGGGCTGTGTCTTTTAAATGGACGACTTTCAATAAGATAACTCTACGTCACATTTTGGCATCAAAGCCAAACCTGTTACAACAAAGGCTTGAGAGTTAAAGTACCTTTTATGATATACTAGAAAGCCTTCAAGGCATGTTTGGACATCGAAGTAGTAGGGTTCGTTTTGAAGTTATTCGTACCTTACAAAAATCTGCATGAAACACAAAAATTCTTGTAAAGGATCATTTGTTGACCATGATTGTGTAATTCAACGTGCTGGAGAATTTGGGTACAACCATTTACTTGGAAACTCAATATTAATATGGTGTTAAATTCTTTATCTGATATGTTGTCACAGTCTACTATAGACTACCACTTGCAAAAGATTAAGATGCCATTAAATGAGTTGATGAATGAGTTGCATAGTTTGAAAAGTGGTCTTAATGGTAAGGATGGCGATGCTAATGCGGTGATTAGTAGTTCCTTTGATTCCAAGTCGAAATACGGATTTGGAAAAAAAAAAAGGAAGAGACCTAACATGAAATAAGGGAGCGATAAAACCCTAAAGAAAATGGAACTTCGATAGGCAAGTGATTTAAGTAGTTCCTTTGATTCCAAGTCGAAATACGGATTTGGAAAAAAAGGAAGAGAGCTAACATGAAATAAGGGAGCGATAAAGCCCTAAAGCAAATGGAACTTTGATAGGCAAGTGATTTAAGTGCGGTTAGAAAGGATGCTGTAAGAAAGATTGTCCTGATGAATTAGCTAAAAAGTAGGATGCTGTAAGTTTTTCGTTGTTGAGCCATGTTTGGTTGTTGATTCTATAAATTCATGTACTGTGTCATATCGACATGCCTATGCATGTGCTGTGGGAGAGTAGAAGACTCGGTGAAGGCTAGTATAAATAATCGTTCACAAAGGATCTGTAATTTCGAAAAGATATGTAAAGCTAATTTATTTTTATTTAATATTAGTAGCGTTTAGTTCTTAAAGATTGCTTATGTCCCACGGATAAAGCAAAATTTGATTTCTATTTTCCCTTTAATACGATAAGGTTATTCCATAAAATCGGTGCCTGATGCGCATTTTGATGAATAAAATTTTTGTTTGTGCTGGATATTTGATAAATGTTTTTTATATTTTAAACTCCTTCACAATAAAATAAATGTGATTTTTGCAAATCATAAACAAAAGTCATGCATTACTATGGGCATCCTAGACTTGGACACACCAACCTTAATAAGATACACAAGCAAGAGATGATCCCCTTAACTCGATTAGGTCGAACCATTGTTGGTTTGTAATTCTTGTTTGGATGGTAACGTATACAAGAGATCATTTTTGGCAAAAGAACATAGAGTCAAAGAAGTATTAAAACTAGTTTATTCTAAAGCGTGTGGACCTGTGAATACACCTATGAGAAAGGACAATGATTATTTAATTAACTGTACAGTTGGTTGCTCTAGATTCGGATAGATTTACCTAATGGCTTAGAAGTCATATTCATTTGAAAAATTCAAAGAGTATCGAGTTAATGATCTAGAAACATTTGAGTAAGAATATTAAGATATTTCGATCTAAGTCGAGGTGGCGAATATCTTCTGAAAGAATTTAGGGATTACTTGACTCTGAAAGGATGTAGTTTCTCAACTGAGTATGCGTTGTACATCCCAACAAGATGACATTTCAGAAAAAGGAAACTTGACATTGTTAGATTTGAGGATTTTTGACTCATGTGTTGAAAGGAAAAATAGAGAAGTTATGGTCTAGGTCATTTGTTGGATACCCTTGTTGGATACCCTAAGGCATCAGAGGATATTATTTCTATAGTCTTTTAGCTATGAAGGTTTTTGTTAGCAAAAATGCAACCTTCTTAAATGATATGTATATTGACAAACACTAGTTCAAGAGAAAGGTTGTTTTAAAATAAATGAGTGGGAACCATTCCACACCTTCTATTCCTAGAACAACCTGGGGACAGATAGCCCATAGTGTTAGGAATACCTAGACAACATAATATGAGTGAGAGAGATAAATTGTCATTCAATCCCATAGATAGCCTATTGGCAGCTAGAGCTCGTTTTGGGACAAGTCTGAGCACTAGCCGAGCATTTGAGACAAGCTAGCTTGTGGGTTCACCAACGAGTTGCTCGTGGGCTAGCCTACGAGCAGGCTCGGTGAGCCACTAGCTGACTTGTGGCTCACCGAGCCTAAAGTGACCAAGAAATCACTTTTTAAATAAACGACAATTTTAAGAAAAGTTTGCGACGTTTTCAAATTGAGTTTTTTTAATCTACAAATACTTCACAATTATGAACAATTTTCTCACACAACAATCAACAAACTATCTACTCTCTTCTACATTCTCTCTATAATCAAAATATCAAATTATTGTTAATTTTATCCTATTACATTATTTATTATTACATACATTGTATTACATTTGAATTCCAATTCTATTTTCTACACTACATTCTATATTATCCAATTTATACATTTCATCTTTATTCTCTATACTACAATAACATACACATGGATCCTAATGCTTTTGTTGAGGGCTTGTTCGGTGGCAACTGATCTATGACGCTACAATCTCAATTTCACAGTGAATTTTTCGATTTCAATGACGTCCCCATTCTCGACAATTTATTAGGAATCGAAGTTGATGATGCTCACAGAAGTAGTCATTCAATTGATTTAGTTGACATTGATGAAGATGCTGCCCAATCAGACTAATAAATTCCTGATCTAATAGGAAACCGAAAGCGAAAAAAGCTAAAAAGTGTTGGGAACACTTTAAATTGATCCAAACGGGTCACACAGTCGACGAAATTCAAGAGTGTAAAACATTGTATAAATAGTGCCAAACACAATTGGTATGGCAAAAGGGTATCGACTACCCATTTCAATCGTCACTACATAAAATGTACGGCCAAACATGAGCTTGTTGGTGAATCTCAAACACAAATGCAATTTGGTACTCCTTTCAGTTCCGACTCTACTACACTTAGCACATGGATGTATTCGGAGAAAAACTCGTGAAGGAATGGTAAAATTCGTTGCCGATGCTGAGTTGACGCTAAGCATAGTGGACAACGACCATTTCACAACATTTGTGAAAGAACATCTTCAACTAATGTACGTTAAGGTAAGTAGAAACACTCTTCGTAATGATACCATAGATTATTTCATTAAACCAAGAATCAATAGATCCATGATTTACATAAATATGGTAGTGTTATATAGTTTACTTTAGATTTATTGAAAGACATTAATAAAAAAATTTGTATAACTACAACTGCACACTACATAAACCCACTTTGGATTATTCATAAAAAAGTAATTGCTTGTAAGATAATTGAGTTTCTTCATTATATTAACAACAATTTTAACACTCTTATGCAAATTATTAAAGAATATCGATGTAAAAGTAAAATTCGTTCTTTTACATTTGATAATGCCAGTGTTAATAAGCCCATTATAGATAAAACGTGTAGTGTTATTAATCCCGATTTTGGTATTTTTTATTTCATGTTCGTTGGGTATGTCACATTTGTAATTTAATTGTACAAGACAGTATGAACTATATTAAAGATCAAATGGATAGAATTAGAGATGCAATAATATATTTCACCAAGTAGAAAACAAGTATTTGGGAAATATTGTGTCGAATTTGGTGAAGATTCCAAAATAAATTGTAATTGATGTAGTCCATGGATGGGGCTTCATTTACTTATTATTAAAATCTTATGAACATTTAAATACAAAACTTTATAATTCTAGACATATAAAAAACGACAATGAGTATGTTTTGATTGATGTCGATTGAGAATTAGCCTTGAAAGTCAATTTTTTTTACAAGTTTCAATGATTCCACAAATATATTATTTAAGGTATACTACCCCACTAATTTAAGAGTTTTTGAACATCTTTTTGTCATTGCAAGAACTTTTAAGAAATACAGAAATGATACTGCTTTGACTAATATATTGTATACTATGGAATTAAAGTTTAGAAAATATTGGAAATACTTTCCTATATTATTTCCTTTGACGTTCGTAATGGGTCCCATGTACAATTTAAAAAGTACTAAATATGTTATTATACAAACCACAAACTCTTTAAATTTTGACACACCTATCACTTATTCGAATTTAGAAAACACATCAACTTAAATGTATGAAGTGTATGCACAACAATTGGTGTAAATATTAGTCGGGCACCCTTCACAGTTACCCTTTCTGCTATTCTTGAAGAAGACGAAGCATAATTATTGAATTTATTTGAAAGTATTAGGGATGAAAGATTTGGTGTAGAAGGTTCTTCTTCTAGTATGTCTTTTACAAATAATCAAACATCAGACGCAAGTCTAAATGGAGTGCTTGTTGAATTACTTAACTATTTTAATCATCAAATGCTTATGAGCGTAGTGTTGATGCAATATAATTTGATTTACTTATTTTGACGAAAAAAAATGAATGAAGATATCCAATTGTTTCTGTGATTGCAAAAGATCAGCTAACACATTCGGTTAGCACTGCAGCTTTGAAACCTGCTTTTAGTACATGTAAATGCATTCAAGGTTAGGAGCCAACTTAAAGAATTTGTTTGGGAAGTTTTAATGTGTGTAAATGATTGACAAGGTGCTCATTTTCGAATACAAAATAAGTATGCCAAAATTGCTTGTAGTCAAGTAGAGGTATCAAGTTGGCCCGTGGCCCGAACCAGCAAAAAGCTCGAGCCAACTCGACTAGCGGCTCGATGGATCCGAGCCCAAGCTTGGGCTAAGCCCAATATTCGAGCGATGATTGAAGTCGGTGCCTGCCCGTGTGTCACGCTGTGAGAATGCTTATTTCCCCATTCAACACGGCAAACACGCTAACAGCTAGACGTGAGACATATTTTACCAAAGCGTGCACTAATGATATGATCATATGCAGGTATTTTCCCTAACATCATACTTATAGCGAGCGTGTATGCTAGTTGTTCGAGCTTGCCGTCCTAAGAAACAGGGGACGTCATAGTACTCGGGAGCCAAACTTGTAGTACTTGAAAGTTGGTATCAGAGTGGGTCCGCTCGAGCATGCGATGTTGTTATGGGACAATATCGTGTGTTCTTGAGGAGAAAAGATTTTGGGCCACGGATCATATCGGCAAGTTGGCGGAATACGATGAAGGAAGCTATGGGGAAGACAGATGAAAAAGGACAGCGTTGCACAATTGCCTACGTACCTTTCAAGGAGTTGTCGAGGATCACACATTGCAGGACACAATGATGAAGATTGTATATTTTATTCGACATACGTTGAGGCACTGCGGTTCGGAGGCCGTCCACCTAGAGGAACTAATGCTCAAAGGGGCAGAGGGTGAAGGTTGGTGTCGGAGGCGGTAAGTACGAGTTACTGTGGGTTTGTGAATGCCCGTCCATGTGGAGGTGGTGCCATTGTTATTCTTGCAATGAGACGAATGCGTGTTGATGCGAAACTCACTTCTCGCTACGAGGACGTAAGCGAATTCGAATGGGGGAGAATGTCATGTAGTGAGAATGCTTATTTTCCAATTCGGCACGGCAAACACGCTAACAGCTAGGCGTGATGCCTATTTTATCAAATAGTGCACTAATGATATGATCATATGTAGGTATTCTCCCTAACATCTTACTCATAGCATGCATGTATGCCAGTTGTTTGAGCTTGTCGGCCTAGGAATGAGGGGAAGGCGGCCTTGAGGCGTAGTATCTCGGGAGCCAAACCTATGGTCCGTGAAATCGTGTGCTACCTATTTTTGTAGCAGGCAAGTAGGAAGCTGTAATTTTTATAAAGACAAAGAAAACAATGCCGAAGTTCTCCACCGCTTAGAGCCGACTTCATATTGTGCTGCCGTTGGCACAGGTATATTCATAGGTGCCGATAAGAAACACAATGCCAAAGTTGTCTGCGGTGTTTGATCTCTCCTAACTTCTGTGAGTAAGATGAGTTCGTTTAATCTATTATTATTATCAATATGTTATATTGGTACTATTCGGAATTACAGATCTGCCAAATATAATTTCATTATTGACTTTCAAGCCTACTTATCTTTTTCTCTTGCATTTCTTCATCCCCTTCCTTCTTGATAATAACATTGACTAACATACTTCAATTGTTGGACATCGATTCATCTTATCTGCAATTTTTCTGGGTTTTACAGTCGCTGAATAGTATTAAATGAATAACAAGCACACACTTATTTCATCTGTTTGAGTGGATTCTTTATTTTTCAAGAAATTCTTTATTTATTTTTTAATCATTCTTGGGTTGTTAGCTATATATGTACATTTTTTATTTTTATTATGGCAGTACTTGAATTATGCATTAGAATTTATGGTTTTTTTTAAATTTTTTTTTGGTTAATTGTGATTTTGTTTTGATTTGTTAATTTAGTCCTTTGATTCATCTTGTGTTAGTTTTTACTTGTGAGGGAATGATAGTTTTCTTGTCTCTTTTTTACCCGTGGATATAATTTGGTCTATAATTTTTGGCTACAGGCCCGAAAAAGGGAGGAATGTTGTAACATTTATTTAATTTACAATTAATATAACTTGCATAAAATTTACATTTTTGAAAAGAATTTAGTATTTCACGAAATAAAAAAAAAAAAACCAAGCCAGCTTGGGCTAGGCTCGGTCAATGATATTTAATTTTGTCATTTTCTTAATAATATTTTGAATTTTTAAAAATTTATACAAGTAACATGTTCATGTACGATTTTAACTCCAGTTACACGAAAATTAAATAGCCGGTCCCAATTCCAGATAAAAGGAGTACGGTTTTCAAAATAAATTTTAAAAAGAATTTCAAACCTCAATTCTATGTATTATTTATATATTCTACTTCTACAACTTTATACATTTCATATTCATTAAATTCAATTATTCAAATCAAACCTCATTTGTTTTCTCTTCCTCATACCACTCATGTTTTAATCTTCATTCTCTTCCTTGCTCGATTTTGTATTATCAGTGACATCTTCAACTTCTTTAGAATAATCTATACAACCATAATTTAGATACTTTTCATACAACCATAATAGACGACTCTCAGGACGTTGGAGACAGGGGCGGAGATAGGGGTGGGCTGTAGCCCACCCTTGCCCACCCCAGCCCAAGCCAAATTTAAAAAAAATAAAAAATAAAAAATTGGTTATAGTCTTTTTTTTTCTACTGTCCAACCTAATAGCCCACTGTCCAACCCAGTAGCCCCTCGTACCACTCAATCCTGGCTCCGCCACTGGTTAGAGATAACACTGATAATATGAAATCGAGCAAGGAAGAGAATGGAAATTTAAACAAGAGTGGTTTAAAGAAGAGAAAACAAAGATTGCTGCATTTTTTAAAAATCAAGCATTCGAAAACAAAGAATCCATTTCCTCACCCCATTGATGATACCTGGAAATTGAGGAAATTGATTATTTGTTTTGAGATGCTTGATTTAAAAAATGAAATTTGTACACGTAACAAGTTGTTCGCGTACAATTTTAATTTCGTCTACTTAAAAATAGGCAGTCTATCCCAAGCTCGATGAAAAGGTTGAGGGTTTAAAAAAAGAAAAAAATATCGAACTTGTGGGCCAAGCGAGGTTCGAACCACAAGCCACGAGCTCAAGGTCAAGTCGAACCGAGCCGAGCATATGCTTGTCCCATCTTCATTAAGCCACAAACTCGGATAGTCTCTTTGACTAGCCATCTCGTGAGTAATAAGCTCGAGCTGGCTAGACTTTTTGTCACCTTTAAATAAAATCCATAAGGTGCAAATGGGTCCATGAGAGAAAAAAATGGGACTAGATGGAAAGGTGGAAGCCTTCAAAGCAAAGTTAGAGGCTAATGGTTTTACCCAACGAGAAGATACTGATTACAAGGAAACTTTCTCACCTATTGCTATACTTAAGTCTATTCAGATTTTTTATCTATTGTATCTAATTATGACTATGAGGTATGGAAAACGGATTTCGAAACCAAATTTCTTAATGAACATCTGATACAATTAGATGGATTCTTAGAACGTGATCATGAAAGGAAAGTCTTTAAGTTGCAGCGATCAATTTATGGATTGAAGCAAAATCGAGATCTTGAAACATCAGATTCAATGAAGTGATTAAGATATATAATTTTGATTAGAACTTTAACAAACTTTGTATCTATAAGAAGACACAAGCAAAATTTTAATTTTTTCATGGTGCTTCTTATAGATGATATTCTACTCATAGAAAATGATGTGGGAGATTTATCGTCTATGATAGCATGGTGGGCCCAACAGTTTCGTATGAAGGACTGAGGTGAATGTAGCTATATTCTAGGTATTTACATTTCGAGAAGTCGAAAGAACAAGCTCATAACTCGATTCCAAGCTTTATATATTAACAAGATACTTGTTAGATTTAACATTTATTATTTCAAGAAGGATATATTACCCTTCATACATGGAACCCAACTTTCTAAAGTGAAATATCCTAAAACTCTTGAAAGATTGATTGCATGAGTAGGATACCTTATGCATCAGCAGTAGATAGTCTCATGCATGCTATGATGTGTACTAGACCTGATATTGTTATGTTGTTGACATGGTTAGTCATATCAATCTAATCATAGAGTAGAATATTGAGAGGTAACATATCTTTAATTGCTTTTGGAGAACAAGGAACGGTATGCTAGTTTACTTTTCACCAGATCTTGTTCTAGTGGGTTATACAGATTCAGACTTCTGGGCTGATAAGCCTACATTATAATCTTGTTTATACTTGGTGGTAGTCCATTATATAGAGAAGTCTCAAGATAATCGAAATTCTCTTTGGCAACTCTCTATCTCACTTAGGTCATTCTTTCCATTTGGGTTTTTTATTTATATTTATTGAAACCAAACTTTGGTGATGTTTTAGTTTGTGTACTGTGAAAGTAGTTTTAGGTTTTCTCAATTTTTTAAGCGAAGCGAGCCTTTTGATTTCCTTATAGATTTTTTAGCTTTGACTTTTCTTGAATTGATATCACTTGATAATGGAGAAAACATAAGAAAACAGAAATAATCAATAGACTTGTATGCATTTTATCGAAAATTAAATCCTATATTTATAGGTAAGAATTAAAGTTGCATGATATTATATTCATTCACATGTAATAGTTACTTTGAACTCTTTCTTTAATGACTAACTATGCAACAACTACATCACTGAAAACCTTGGGAAAAAATTACCAAACTAAGGAAAAAGAATATAATTAATTGTAAAAGAATTTGGAGTATCAAGGTGTTGTCTGAAAAACTCAATAAGACAAAAGCTGGATGAAGAAAAAAGAGTACAACTTTCCCTAACATTGATCATTGAAGATCTTTGAATCAATGTATTCAAATATCGTATACCAATTTCTTGAATGCATATGTTAGCAATGCTTTTGTAAATATGTTAGTTGTATTATGATTTGAGTGAATTTACTGAACATCAATGTCATCAGTCTTCTAAAACTCATGTTTACAGAAAAGTTTTTGAGAAATATGATTTATCATGTTCTTTTGATATAACCTCGTTTGAGTTATGCAATACAAACATTATATATGAAGATTGATAACATATCCTTCTTAAAAATATTCAATTTGCAACTCTAGAGAGATTTTGATTTTTCTCAAATCTTTAATCTCAAATTCATTTTTCAATCAATTTTCAATTTTGTTGATCTCTTTAGGAGTTTTTATTACATTCAGTTCATCAACATAAACTAACCAATTGCAAATCAAATAACCATTTTCTTTATGAAAACTCATTGGTAGATATCCTTATTTTTATAGCCCATTTCAACAAGAATTTTACCACTTGTACTTATAAAATGTAAATAATGAATTACACAATATGATGTGGAGGTAAAATATTGGATGAAAAAGTTGATTGTGTTTTAAACTGGCAAATTGTAAAGTGTTGTGTGCCATTATGTGATCCATTATATAAATCTTGATGTACATGTAGTAAGATCCTTTCAACAAATATCTTTTAAGACGATTATACCACACATGCCCGGATTTTTCTAATCTATATAATGATATTCATAATTTGATTGAACATATAGTTTTAGAGAATGAATCGTTTTAGGGACTTCTATATATATATATATATATGACTATCATACATATATGCAGTTGCTACATCAACAAGGCACATGTTGGGCCAATTTTAGACACGCAAATTGTTTATACATCAAATTGTAATGCTTCCATCACATAATATATTTTTTCTCGCATTTAAATACTTCAAATATTTTCTAACAAACAAATAATTTGAATCCTAAAAAAATATATTTAAAATAACACGAACTACAAATTGTTAGATCTATTGTTATAAGACAAATTATCAGACAATTTATAAGATAATTGAGCAATGCTATAGGTACAGAAAAGGTACCCACAGAAGCCGGACAGAATATACACAAAAGATGGACCCCGATTTTTTTTTTTTGGCAATAATTCACATGGGGGCCTCGTCTCCCATGTAAGTGAAATTCAAATTCTTATACAAATTCTGTATTTTTTCCTGTACCTGCAACAGCGATGTCAAAAATGTTCGGCAGCTCGAGCGGCCCATGATCGGCCCAAAAAAGCCCGAGCAGGGCCGTTCGTGGCTCGGGCCGAGCCCCACTTTTGAGCGTCAGCTCGAGCTACCCTGGGCTCGTCATCGGCCTGTGATCGAGCTTTTTTTTTTTTTTTTTAAAGTTTAGATGTATTTTTTTATACATTAATATTTAGTTATTATTTATAATACGTATCAATTAAACAAATTTTAAATACACTATAAAAAATTATAGATTTATAACGAATTAAAAAAAAAAACCAGCCCGCTCGACCTGCTAAGACTCGAGCCGAAAGTTCGAGCTGAGCCTAATTTTTTTTTTGACCGAGCAAGGCTCGGGCCCAAAAAAACTCGGACCTATTTTATTCGAGCTGAGCCCGAGTTTTGGCTCGTGGCTCGACTCATTGTCATGGCTAACCTGCAGCTTTTTTCAACTTTCTATAGTCTGCACTATTCAGATTCTTGGACTTTGCTTAGTGTCATTACTGCGTTTTTAGTATATTATTTTTGATGGTTTTTACTGTTTTACATTATAGCAATAGCTAAATTCTCACTATACTTTCAACACATGAAACATAATAAGCTTCAGCAAGCTGTTGAGTGGACTATAAAATATTCTTCATCATTCTCATCAAGGAGGGAAGGAAACTCATCTTCAAGGTAATTCAAATTTGACATTGGCCTTATCTTCATCATTCTATTGGGATTTTTCAAGAGGTTGTTCATGTTTCTTTCAAATGGTTTGTTTGGTTAATGTTGGTACTTCTATATAACACATTGTTTGTTGTTGAATATTACTAAAAACTAGCATAATTGGAAAGTGTAACGTTTCTTTCTAATTTTACCCTTGCAGTTCAGGCAAAGCCTTTTCATTGACATATGGTGTTATTTCATTTTTTAATGTTCATTTTTGTGTCTTAGGATGTATTTTTTTTTTTTTGCTCTTTTATTATGATAATTAATTAACTTTATTTTTGCATTTTTTTAGGGTCATATCAAATTATTTAGGAGAAAGCATTCAACATAAAAGGTTGGGATAACCAACTAGCTGAGTAGCGATATGTAAGATTTATTACTTATAATACTAATATATATTATTATGAATATTAGTTATTTTAACAACCATTTGATATTGTATGATAGAAAGAGATGGTGGAATTGTAACAAGCACATTTAGAGGATGATGCATCCGTCATGGATGAAACAGTAATGTGTGCTTAAATTCTTGGTAGGAGTGCTAGAACTATTTATGGGATTGGATGTGCTATGCACAAGTCATATATCAACACATGCACAACTCCTTCTAGGTTAAAGGAAAAGTTAAAAATTCTTACTCAACGAGATTACGAGAAGGTTAATGCTATTAGTGAGCTTACATAGTATCTTTAACAACAAGCTTTACTTATTCTTGTTGTATGAATAGATACGAGTCAACATCAGGACCAACTAATGATTTGCCTCCATCAGTTGGTGCCGCAGTATTTGATTGTATTTTGAAGTTACAATGAAAATATGAGAAAGTTATCTTTTTGTTGTTATGGGTAGGACATTTAGAATTATGTATTGATATTAGTATTTGTTATATATGCTACAACAATTTTCCTTTTGTAGTTATTATTGTATATTATTGTTAATTTCTTTATTGTTCTTATTGTAACCTTTTTAGTAAGAACTTTGTGGTTGTTGAAATTCCAACATCGTGCCTCTCTATTCATGAATAAACAACATCAGATTCCTAACATGTTAGGTTCACTTATATAATATAAGGCATTTTTGATACGTACTTGCTCTCAAGATTAAGAGCGGTTGATGTTTGTGGTGCAGAATATGGGAGGAGCTATTGTTGACAAGTTGCGGTGGAGGAAGGCGGTGGTGGTGCTTCTCGTGTCCCTTCATTAAATGTATTGAATGTGATAGATAAAAAATACAAAGGATAAAACAATTTAAGAATTGAAAGAAATGATTGCTATTCTGCAATTGATGATTATTTTTTTGTTTTGGCATTCTCCTTATGTTTCTTCAGTCTGGGTTGAACTTTACTTTGTTGAAGCTTTAACTGTAGCTTTAGATCTGGCTAATGAGTTTTGGGGCATTTGTTTTTGTTGGGAGGAGTTCACAATCATTAGTTCACAATAGATCAAGAAATGTAAGTGCGAAAATCAGAAACTAAAGAAATTGAAAAGTAATCTTGATAAATCAGATTAAATGACTGAAAATAAGAACACCAAGTAAAGCATAAACGAAATACTTAGCTTTTATTAAGATAAACCACAGGCCACAAAGCTCTCAAATATATGCTTCAATAACGCAAGAATGAACCACAAGAATAAACGAATCAAACCCAATGTATGAAATATAAAAGGAGACACTCAGACAAGCCCTAAATATTTCACGAAAGCACTCTCTTAACTAATAACACGATTCACACAAGAATCAACTCTCAACACAAATAAATCACTCAAGATTATAGACTATTAAGAGAAAAAACAGAAATCAAATGAGAAGAGAAGAGAAGAGAGATCTCGAAAAACGGTGCAGAGAGCACAAGTTAATGGAAGAGTCTCGAAGCCAAGTGAAGTTACAAACCCTAGAAGCCCTCTTTTGTTGAGTCACTCCAACAGTCACCAATCCAACAGTGTTGGAGGCGGTGACATCTGAGGCGTCCAAAAAATAGGTAAGTAGAAACACGGTTTCAAGCCTTTCTTTAGAAACACGTTTTTGCACCATATAAAGAAAACCAAATAGATTTTAAGATGGGCCAACTCAATAAGCCCAATGGGCATAGCATCATTGTGCCAAATCCCTTCATACTCCACCTTGGTACAATGATTCTTATTCATCAGTGGTTATTAATCAGTAACAAATATCATTAGCACATATTGTAGCATCCACAGATCAGCAATGAGCAACATTCAACAAGGTCAAGTAGTTCAGAAACTTGTTTAAGGGTAGTACTTTAGTACCTACATCAGCAGGGTTGAAATTAGTAAATATCTTTTCAAGTTTCACAACACCTTGTGAAATAACATCTCTAATGGAATGAAATCTAACATCAACATGTTTAGATCTATTGTGCAGCACAGGATTTCTACTTA
>CAIGRB010080278.1:79002-110623 GCA_903798255.1 Fraxinus quadrangulata | reverse complement strand
GGAAAAAAGGATAGGACGTAGGGATAGGGGTAGGGGTAGTGTGGGGTTTTGAAATATGCAACTCCTTTTTTTCGATTTTTCGATTTTTTATTTTATGATTTTTATGTTTATTTATTTAGCCCCTATTTGCTATACATTAAAATTTTTATTCTCATTTTTCTATTCATTTTTAATCACACATTCTTCAATAAAATAATATTTTTCATCACATCAATAACTTTTTCTTATTTTCAACCACACATGTTCTATCAATCTACTATTTCAAAATACATTCTTCCAAAATATTGTGGTTCAAACACACCCTAAATTACTGTGTTAGCTTTAGATGATTAGATCTTTAACCTTATCATTTACAAAAGCTCTTTTGTTGGGACAAAATTGTAAAATTTAATATTTTATAATTCATACATCAAAGTTTTTAAGATCGGCATGGTAGCAGCCAGCTGGTGTCCCCACGCAAATTCTGCCCCTGTTTGTTTTTAGTCAATGAGTATATGCTTGATTCCTTTTTCCTCTCTATGTTTTGAAGTTTGATCATATCAATATTACAATCCAAGGGTTCTATTTGTTTTATGAGAAAATTAGATTGCCTTTGTTGATAATAAAATGAAATAACAATAACTACATGTGGCAATTTATGGCTCATATATTAGCCTTGAATTAACAGTTTTTTTGGAGCGGATTACAGGAATTAAGAATGTTTCCCAACAGTGTACTTTTTCTCCTTCAGTGGACTAAGTTCTTCCCTTCTGAATGTTTTGCTATTTCAATTTCTTCCTCTCTCCATTTCCTTTTTTAATGGGCATTAAGATGATATGTGTATCTCATCAATGGACATTGTTCAATTGATTCGTATTGTGAGGTTCTTCCTGCTATGTCATATTTACTTTTTGGGTGGGAAGTTTTACTGGGGTCACGATGTATGCTCATGACATCTACTTTATTATTTAACGCGCACTTTCTGAACTTTTGGCATGCACTATCGTAGCCCCTATCCTAGAACGACTTATCTTTGAAAGTCGTAATTTCTTCTATAAGTGAGGGGTCCTGGATGGAATATTTTTGGTCGAATCCCCTAGCCCCTTTGTGGCGACAGTTCCCATTTTTTGAAGTTAGATTATCGATAAAAGGGACGATGTAGTATCTGCTTTTATGGCTTTCTTGTTGTCTNTCTATAAGTGAGGGGTCCTGGATGGAATATTTTTGTTCGGATCCCTTAGCCCCTTTGTGGCGACAGTTCCCATTTTTGAAATAAGGGTATGATTTGGTGCGGTTGAATGCATCAAAATCTTTCATTGTACATGGAGAAATGTTATTATGTAAACACTTCTCGAATCAGTTTGGCTAAGTATTGGCTTTTTTTGAATGCAGGTGATCTGAAATTAATGGTTACCCAAAATATTTGTTTGGATCCTGAGACGCACAAGCTCTTGTTCAGAGGAAAAGAAAAAGAAGATAATGAACATCTTCAGTTGGCAGGTGTGAAGGACATGTCAAAAGTGTTACTCATGGAGGATACAACATGCAAAGAGAAAAGACCTGTAGAAGTTACACAAACAAGTGTGGTTTCGAGAGGAGGTGCTGCTGTTGCTGAAATCAGAAAAGAAGTTGACAAGCTTTCTGAACAGGTTGATTTCTTTTCCTTGGTATATTTTTTTGTTTTTCGTTTTCCCTTTTGGCGTCACTTCTTTCTTTGGACACTGTTTAAGTAAGTGGCTGTGTGATAATGCATCATAGGTTTCCGCATTGCAAGCTGTCGTGGATGGCGGTACCAAGATTGACGATAAGGATATTGTTTATGTAACAGAGATGCTTATGAGACAATTGCTTAAATTGGATGGCATTGAAGCTGAAGGAGAAGGGAAAGTGCAAAGAAAGATGGAGGTTAGTCGTCTATTCTACATAGGTGGTTAGAATTTTTCATCTTTTTTGTTTTAAATGAAGTATAATCCCTCACCATTACATGTCAAAAGAAAAAAAAGTTGTTACTTCTCATATTTTCTTTTCTGTAAAAATGTATTATGTCTTCTTGAACAATCGGCCGTGCACATGGCGGCACCCTAGCCCTTCAATTTCATTGCTAAACCCTCAGAAATAATGTGAGCTATTCTAGTTTTTTAACATAAATGACCATGTGATTTCATTTGATAATTAGATAACTCAGTTTCTCTAATTAAAACTTCAGCATGTATAGGAAATATAAAAGATATTGTCCTAATAGCCTAATTCAACAAATTTGCCTCTGCAGTCCCTTTCTACCACCTCTACTGCTGATGAGTACAACTGCGAAGAAATACCGTCCCCCATTACCCCCAACCCAACCACCACCACCAAACACACCATATGAACATAACCACCAGCACCACCTTCTCCTCCTACGCTTCAACCACTTCCTGTGTTTATTCAGATCCCCACCACACTACTGTCCAACACCACCCTGACCACTCAAATTCAAATTGGGGGAACTTTCGACGACAATCAAATATAAACCTGGGATTTCCTTGAACTAATTGAAACCCTCGTTCATGTGCAATCCATATCTGGAATCTGCTCTTCACAAATTGTAGTGTCCCACCTCTTTAATTAATAAAATTACGTTTCTTATAAATTAAATAAATAATTTGAAGTCGGAATGGAGGAATGGACAAAATTGTTAGCAATTGTATCTATATGTTTCTTTGTGTGTTATCTATCTATCCATATAGTAATTTCACTGTTATTTGTTGAAGAATGGTTCTCTTTATGAATATGACTCTCGGAGTTCTATTTATAGAAGTTCTTCTGTACAGACTTGGATCTTTTACCAAGAAAATTTATAACACTTTAATATTCTGTTCAGGTGCGTCGTATCCAGAGTTTTGTGGAGACAATGGACATCCTTAAATCGAAGAACTCCAACCCCTTTAGCAACACTGGCAATTCTGTTTCAGTTTCGACTGAGCGGGAGACATTTGAATCTGGTTCTATTAGTGTAAATGCCCTGCCAACTGGGCCATCTTCTACTAAACTAACTCAGGATTGGGAACAATTTGACTAGTCCATTTCTGGATTGTACTATCACAGAATACAAAATGCATTCAATACTTGCATTGTTTTGATGCTAAATTGACATCTTTGATGTTCAAAACCTTTTCTTTTGGCTATAGACATAGCAAATATTTTATATACCTGTCAATCTCTGTAACCATGCTTGAATTACAGAATTTTTTTTATAGAGGGTTTACAGACAACATACATGGTGGGGTCAGCGCAATTTTTTTTTTTTAATACATGTGGGGGCCTACCCCTTGTGAGGGGTTTGTAAGACCCCTGTGAATAAATCGCTCGTACATGGGGATTTATTCCAATCTCCCTTGGTGCATATTTATCTTATCCATTCTTCCCATCGCCAAGTCGGCTCGGCCTCGTTTCCAAATGATCCATGTACCAAGCCAGACAACCTTTTATTTCGTGGGCCGAGCGTGCTCGACTTGTTTTGAACTCGTGGGTTGACTAGTTTACGAACTTTTTTTATTAATTTTTTTAAACATAAAATGAGTTGGGCACGTGGATGGCTCATTTGAGTCCATGATCTTTATGAGCCAAATGGCTTAATATAGGCTGGGTTCTGGACACGAGCTGAGCTCGTGTGTCTACGGATGGAGTCGACTCTGCTTGGCTTGGGTTCGTTAATAGCAAGTTGGTGGCTATGGAGATTCTTATCGATGTTCGACGGCTGTACTTCATTGTCAGTTTGTGTTTTTTCATTTTCGACTTCGTTACTCACCTCAATATTTTTTCCTCTCGTATTGATCGTGGATGACACCATCTCTCCTATGGCTGATGTGGCAGAGAATTCTGTAAGTGCTTTGGATGATGATCTCTTCAGCACAAAGTCCAGTGAATTGATTGAATTCACCATTTTAAATCAAATTTCTTAAGGTAATCAAATTCCGTTACTTTCACAAAAGAATTTAAGCACTTGAATTTAGTAGGCAGCAATTAGATTTGGGGGGATTCGGCAGGCTGTATCGGCCTTGATCAAAGCTTGGGCTGCAAGAAATGTTACAAATTAGGACCTTTAGGCACAAGGGAATAATCAGTAATCCGGTTTGGTTGAGGAGGAAAATTGTAAAAGTTCGTCGACAGCAGGATTCGAACCTGCGCAGGCAAAGCCCAACAGATTTCGAGTCTGTCTCCTTAACCACTCGGATCAATTACCAATTCCAATTATCACCATATATATTACCACGATCTAATTAGATTTGTAAGACAAATGGTAAGACTCACGACTTAATTTCTCGAATTCTCAAATTGTTACGACTCACTAAAAAATTTCGATCCGAAGATTATCACCACAAATAATTGAATTGGTGAAAGGGATGAAGCAAAAGAAAAAAGGGAGGATGAGCAAACATGAATAGAGACAGAGGGGGTCGTGGCCTCGTGGGGCTGACAACATGTTCGAGGTGGGAGATGGGATGTGGGGTTTTTTTTTTTTTTTTTAACCCTTTTTTTTTTTTTTTTTGCTTATTTGTTGTTTTTTAAGTATATGAAATTTTGTTCGTGATAAGCAAATACGCTCAATTTAGGTTAATTACGTCACCTATCAATTTGTCAGTGAAGTCATTGAAATTTCTTTTTTTCCCGGTATAGTTACTCAATTTTTACTATTACACGAATAGTCATTCAGTAAAAACCAATAAAAAAAAAACTCTATATGGCACCATCGAGTGCCAACTTCTTGTCATTACTCATTATTCGTTAAAGTTGAATTACGTTTTTTCATCTAGACATATTTAATCAACAATTTCTAACTCCCAATATTGACTTTATATAATAAATAATACAATTATGTGACACAATGAAACCAGTTTCTCTTAAAGACAATTTTTATATTCATTTTTAACAACACATTCACAATAATTCGCACGTAAATTCAAAAAAATTTCATACTTTTAACCATACATTCTCCCAAAAAAATCACTATTCAAAACATCAATTTTTCTCAATATTGGCCATCAAACAGGGTGCTAAATGATATCACATAGAATTTATTGAGGACTATTAATGTAATAATTGAAAATTTGTGTGACCAGCGGCATAATTGACCCACCCAATTTCAAAAAGGAGCTATTTCCCTGTGCTACAACTTTTTCTTTCAAATCAACAATTCAAAATCTCAGACTCCATATCTCAACAATTTTCAAATTCGTATGCAATCTATGCCCCAAAACCTCTACACAGCTTTCTGTTTATTAGTTCTGGATAGAAAAAGTAAAACAACCCTAGATTTCATTAAATTCAAAAATGGCGGGAACATCAAGAAATATTGACACGGGAGAATTAATAGCGTACAGTAACAACTTAGTACAGATCTTGAGAAGCGATAAGGACATCAATTGCTTGGAGCAATTTTTGCAGCAATTCAAAAGCCTCCAATCCCAGTGTGACCAAGATTTCGATCGCGTTCAGAAATCCATTCGAGGTTCAATTTTTCTCATATATTTTTGTTTCTACACAGTAATCAATTTATTTACGTGTATTGTACATTTTTAGGTTGGTGGCGGAGGGAGGGGTGTAGTTGTTTGTTGATGGGATTTATTATAATTTGGTAAATTTATTTTCGCGATGCCGAAATGGAAACTGGAGTAAATTAGGATATTAATTTAATAGGCTATTTCAGCGTTAATTTCATGTCTTTGCTGGGTGATATAACTTCTACCTATTTCAAAGATGGAGTTAAATGTACAATTATATGATTAGAATAAGTCCTTTGCTTTTGCATCAAATATTTTCCTGTTCTATGCTGGTACGAAGCTATTGTTTCAGAAGTCAATTATTTCAAATGATTTAGAAGATACCAGCGAGGAATTGGGTACAATACTTAATTGATTTGTTGTTCTTTCGGTATGCTTACTGTCATTAGACTTGCTTTTCCCAGAATACCAGATTAAATTCAGAATTTTCAGTTTTTGTGTTGGCTTGTTGGTTACTTATTAGTCAGTTTATTTTTAAGTAAATAAGTAATTTTTACAATAGATAACATTTCTATGAGTAAAAACTGAAAATAGCTGAGTTACTTTTTTCGAACATAACTCTTACGACTTTACATTATTGAAATAACTAGTATCTTTTTTGACATATCCTAACAGGTTAGAAATAAAGAAGTTGAAGTAACTCTTAAGCACTGCCAAACAGGCTGAATTACACGAGTTTATGTTTTGGCATGGTGGTTTGATAGACAAATATGCGTATATGTTTTGGCTTCTCGGGTTATGTTACATTACATGGAAAATGCTTTTTGATTACACTATTTGAGTACCTGGGTGCCCTTATCTGTTTTGGACCAAATTTTATGCCACACGGATGAGAGAACTGCAGCTTGATTTGTTTATTTTACTAACCGTAAATCTTGCACGCCTTAGATTATCATAAGAAGATTGATATTTGCAAGCAGAAAGCTACAGCTGCAGAATCTGAAGTTGCTGTTGATGCTGAATTAGATTTACTACAGAAAGAGTTGGAAGATGAACAAGAAAGAGAGCATACGCTTAGGGAGGAGCTTAGATAAGTATTCGCTCAATTTTAGTTGCACCTTTCCTGATTCTTAGTTTGATGCTAACATCATTAATATACAATTTCTGCTTTGACCTACACAGAAATTGTCGATGAAATTAATGATCTAGAGAAAGAAACGGCCTCTATTGAAGAACAAAGGAAAACTTTGAAGAAATTTGAGAAAGATGAACTGAGAGCTCAGTAAGTGGTCTGAAGTTTTCTCAACCTTACGTTGGAAAAGGTGTTTACTTCAATTTGTTTCTTCATAAACCATAGAAACTTAATATAATTTTCTTTGATCTTGTAGGATGAAGCTGTCAATGTATGCTTCCTTGACAAATATCATTCCAAACATGGACGATCTAATTAGAATATCAGGTCGTATCCTTCTTAAATATTCATATCCATTCGTTTAGTGCTTTTGCATTTGGGTTTGATTTTATCTCCTCTGCGTTATGTGGTCACTGCATTTTCCTTTAACTTGATGGTCATAGATATCGTGGAGAGAGACAAGAAAATCGTAAATAACTTTGAGATTGACCCGGCAAAGCTGACTGCGTTTGATACTTGTAATGGCATTTGGAAGATGATAAATTTGTGAGACATTCTCCGCAGTAGAAGTTATGTAACTTTTGGTGTACATCTACATTTATATACTGAATTCTTGTTATGGAATCAAATGAACATTTGATTTGAAGTTACAACTTTGTTCAATTACCTCTCATTTCTGAGATTTCTTTGTGAATAGTATTTGAGTTTGAATTCGGACCGGACTTAGAGAGTAATAAAATCACTGATTTCATTAAATTTGACGTTAGAAATTTTGTCATGGTGACTGGTGGAAGGAACAGAGGACATTTTGGAGTAATCAAGAACCGGGAGAAGCACAAGGGAAGTCTTGAAACTATCCGCATTCAGGATATGCTCTTGGGCATGAATTTGCTACCCATCTGGGCAATTTTTTCACTATTGCAAAAGGTACAAAACCTTGGGTTGCTCTACCAAAGGGCAAAGGTATTAAGTTGTCGGATTAAACTAGTTGTATACACTTGGTGTACACCAAGTTTGACACTCCAAATATTGTCAAAATTTGTGTAATTGATTGTTTAAAGTGTTGTGAAGATCAATCTTTAAAAAAATGCCACCTCACTAGAATGTCAAATTTATTGTAAAGTTTAGTGTACATGTAGCTTGATTGTAAGTTGCTGATCACTGGAAAGGCCAGGAAGGGACTTGCTGCCCAATCAGCCACAACAGCTTAGATATAGAATCAAAGTTTGGGAGAAAACGTGTTAACATTAGCTTTTACTTTTTCCTGCTCAAATCAAATGCTTGATGGGCTTCCATTTGCGTACTGTAGGATTTGTGTTGTAGTTCGAATCAAAGGTTGTTATGAACCAACCCGATATCAAGAACGTTTTGATATCACTTGTTGAAAAATCGGTCAAATAATTAAATGCGAAAATATGAAAAATATGAAATTTAATGGATCACACTATTAGTTGAGAAACCGGCCAAATAATTAAAGACGAAAAATATGGACAATATGAAATTTAATTAATCACACAACAATCAAGAAAATTGTGGAAGATGAGAATTTATTATACCAAGAAACAAACAATTGTTTTACAAGATTTTGATCATCTCAATCTCATTTAAACAAGTCTCTCTTGTTTCTCATGTATACAATAATGATCTAATTGTTATAATCTCTTGAGTCTTACGTTTTCACCATTTGAAGTGACTATACCTTGTGGAGTATTTATAGAAGTCAAATCTCGAAATTGTGGATGTGGTGGATTCCAAGATGGAGAAGAAGTTCCAAAATCCGAATAAAAAGGGAAAATCGAGGAAAACACGTTACTGAGGCGCCTCGACGCCTGGCTTGCTGAAATTATTTTATTTTTTTCTGTTCCAAAGTGTTTTATTTCATCTCCAAGTTCTTTTCCAAGCCAAACTTCGAATCCATAATGAAATTGATCTCCACAACTTAAAACTCTACAAACTCAAGTACCTTAAACTTCCTTCATGCAACAAACTTCTAAATCACATAAATTTTTTATAACAAAACTTAACAAACTCGACCTTGATACAAATTCCATAACGAGGAATTAAATCTCCACTCTTCAAATCATTCTCCAACTCTTCCACCATGTCCCAATCTGACACCCCATGCCGGGCACGCTATGCCCCTTTCGGGCATACTCAGTAACTGTAAACTTTATCAAAGCCCTACATATCAGCTGAACTACCTTGCGCGCCATCCTTGCTTGAATCATCCCATTCTTCAGTCTAGTCAATAAACTTGTTTGAACCACCACAAGCAACCCCAACTCTACTTGAATTGTCAAATCTGCTCAAAGCACAATAAGCAACAAGATCACAACCAGCTACACCTGAGCTACTAGAAGGTTTTTCAATATTATTGTTCAAATCACCATACCAACTCTACCCGAGTTACCGCTTACTAAACCATAAGCTGCAATTGCTGCCTCCGTAATCACCAACCTTCCAACACATATAATCGGGACTTTCTCCGCCCCCTTATCACAACCTGGGTACCCTTGCTAACTTTTCGATATATTTTACTTCATCTCCAAATCCTTTTTTAAGCTAAACTTTCAATCCATGATGAAATTTGATCTCCACAACTTAGGACTCTACAAACCCAACTACCTTAAACTTTCTTCATGCAACAAACTTCTAAATCACATAGAATTTTTGTCACAAAACCTAACAAATGTTTTAACCACTTCATCTTTAATACTATTTAGTACTGAATATAGGAATGACAACTGTTATTGATGAGGTCATCTTCATGAGTTTGGTGTTTTAGGCCATCTGACACGAGTAAATTAAGTCGATGAATGACACATGGTGTGTCAGCTTAATCTTCGGGCCGTAGATCGATGTGCGTTTGATTCGAATCCATTTATCCCAATCTCAAGCATGTTAAATTTAGTGTTAATGTTTGGTTGAATGAATAATAGTGCCAAATTTTCCCCACCCTAAAACTGATCACAGGGAACAAGTTTGGGTGTAAGAGTGATGAGTTGGTAAGATGAGTTAGTTCACTAAATCGACAGCTTTTGTTAGAGAGCACATGCTTAGTTTCTAGTTACTACTTTTACCATATGTAACATTAAATATGCTACTAATGGGTTATAATCTCTTTTTTAATGTAATTATAGAAGTTCGGATTTGAAGGGTATCTCTTGTCAACTCCTAAATATGAAATTGTTGTAAAATCGGTAAAACGAAGTTATTTAGTGCCAGGTTCTGTACCCTGTAACAATTCGTCCGTATTTTGCTTTCACATGAAAAAAGAAGTTTGTACAAGTCTTATATGTAGCCAACGCACTCCCAACTAGTTAATAAGCTCTAATAACATTATGTAACGATTAGTCAAACTTATTTGAGATGTCAAAGTCCTGAACCCATGACAACCCACTTGAACGTGCAAATGAAATCGATTGTAATTTGAACAGGTACAAACTTTTCTTTTCCAGGATTGAGATGTCAAAGTCCTGAACCCATGACAACCCACTTGAACGTGCAAATGAAATCGATTGTAATTTGAACAGGTACAAACTTTTCTTTTCCAGGACCACAATGGACTCTACAATTCCACTCCCAAGACTCAAATTAGTTACTAAATTTTCTATTCAAACTATTACATTATTGATGGACTAGTCTTGTGTGAGAGAGAGGGCAAGAGTCCACACAAACACAAAGCCATTGGAGGAAAAACCAACCAACCGTTTGACCGTGGGGTCTGTCTTTACCTTCCTTGAGCAATAAATTTGAGAATCTTTGGTTAGACAAATAAGTAGGAAAAGCAAAATTCCAAACCAATTGCTCCTACTCAAAATGTCTATTTCTTCCCCCCTTAAACTCTTCTTTCTCTATCACAACCTACTCCAAATTCATCTCCCTTGAAAAACTAATCTAATTCTTTGATATTATTTTATATTAGCTTAATCATAAGGAGATCTTGGATTGCATATGGCTAAACTATACTATTTACTTTTTCCTCTCGATTGCAGTTTGACCTTCGTTGTAAGGTCAAATTGGTCACAAGGGGTGGTGGTCCATATTTTGTATAGGGTCGCCCTAGTTTTGAGTCCCTTCTAACGAAATTAATATATTCTTTCTTATTCTTTTTATATTAGCTTAATCACGAGCAAAAATCTAGATCAAATTGGACTGTCCCACTAGAGCTTTCACATTGATGATTTATGAATGAATTCATTTAAGGTTATTGAATTTTGAAGGCATTTTGTCTTGATGCTTGTTGCTTTCTGCTATGTCGGATGGTTTTTGTTGTTTAGTGCCATAAACTTCAACTAATAAAGTTGGGCTTAAGTGAATGAAAAAATATATATAGACAATGGTGAAAAATGGTGTTCGTGGAAATGGTGAGTAGATATTTTTGGCAGTGCTTTAGTTTCAGAAACTCATTTCTTTGTCCAACAAGAAAGGATATGCTTGTTAATGTTACTACAATTTTCAGACATAAAGCCAAAGGTAAGATGAACTGATTATCACAAGCATGGTCATCTTCGTGATTTTCATCTTGTTACACGATGTTGAAATCCATTTGCATTATGTGTTTGTGTTCCATTAGCGTGTTCTTATGTCTCCTGCGACCGAGAAGAGAGACTCATTCTTGGAGGCAACTTACCGAGGGAGTTCCTTCCTTACGCCCCCTCGGAAGCTGCTTCTTGAATGAGGAGTTAAACAAGCGTTTGGATACTATTTCTACCATAAATAATTTGAAGAATTGAATTTTGGAGGTGGACTTGGATTTTTATACCTTAATCTTTCATTTAAGGATGTTTGGAAGGTTAATATTATTGCTAGATTTCAAGAAGTGAGGATTGGTGTTTTGTTTTGGTGGTAATAAAAAGTTCATTAGCCTCAAATCATTTCTGTTTCTGTACAGGAAAAGGGCAAGGGATGGTTGCACTTTACAAGGACATGGAGGATTGTGCAGGATATAGAGACATAGAGGTTATGTGGGAGATGATACACTCTTCATTCCCTCTTGATGCTCACAACAAAAAACGTAGAAAGAAAGTTCTGTGCTGGAGATTTTGTTTCCGGCCAAGTTCAACGCCGGTGGCATGTTCAGTATGAGGATTAGATAGTATTGGACAAAATGAATTGAATTGGCAGCTGGGATGCACGTCCTCTTGCCTCTTTTTCAGCTTCGATTATATGAATCGTCTTAGTTTTGTAGTAATGACAGTAGCAGATAAAACTCGACTGCTATTGTTGATGTATTCATGACACGAAGAAAAAAGGGCACAAACACCAGTTTCTCCATAAAATTACTTAGATTAGGCACTGCCAGCATCATGTATTTATGAAATATAGAATAAGATTAGTACATAGAGCATTATCGTCGAACAAAGATTTCACCAAACATTGTTCTAGTACAAGATTTCCTATTTTTCAGACATGTTTCAGAGGTTGAGGTTTAGATCCAACCTACAACTTCGGCTAGAAAATAACAAATCCATAAACTAACAACTTATTACAACTCAAAACTAATACGAGGAGACAAAAGCTCGACTATATTCAAGAACAAACAATACGAGGAATCTTCATACTGCACCATTGCCATTGTGGAGTAGCTTTTGGTCGAAGTGCCACACTCCTACACATATACGAACAAGTACTTCTCAATAATAAGAAGAAAAGGATCGAAATGTAGAGAAGAATATGCTTAGTGAAAAGGACGTTTTCTTACCGTGTCCTTTGCCAACCATCCTTAATTGAGTAACATATTCTGCAATTTTCTTAATGGCTTCAACCTGGAAAAGTCGAAAACGATTGAAATAAGGATGTTCTTTTCTAAATGCATTAGTTCATATATCAGCAATTTACCTGCTCTTCCAAAAATTCGCTCTCTACGAAATCTGCCATCTGGGGATCGTTGTTTTGATCAGCCACCTGTTTCATCAAGAATAAGTGATTAATACCTCAGCTTCTGCTAGAATTAGATGAGTAACTATCATAAGATAAAAACATAAACTACATGTTTGGTTCCACAAATTGGACATCACTTTGTCATTTTTTAGTTTTTCAGTCCAGTACAGCGTACCAAACATGTCAAAAGAGGTTGGAGAATGCTTACGCTGTGCAGGTTCAGAAGTTTCTCGTTAGTTAACTTCTCCAAGGACAAAGCAAGTTCCATTGCTGAATCAAGAAAATGACTATTCATTGGAGACAATTCGATACATAATTGACAATTTTGTTACGTGTATCTATTCCTTAAATCATGTCTAATCCTGTCCTATCGAGCGTGTACCAAATATGGCCCCGAGGACAAAAAACTGTACTTTACCATATAGTGCATCACCCTTCTCAACATGACCAAACTCCTCCAGGGGCATTAGCATCGTATGTAATTTCACCCTTCCTCCTCGTATGTTCTATTATTCATCAAGACGAATAGAAAATCATATCATATATGCATTCAAATCTATATACAAAGTTCATTATTTTAAAAAAGTGTTTCTTCTAATTTCTCTACCGTTTACCTGGTATTGCATTAGTTTCTCTGCGTGTTCTCTTTCTTCTTCACTCGACTCCTTAAAGAAGCTGACCAAACACCATGACACTTTCGATTAAATCAGGAAAAGGGGAAACAGAGAGTAATTGAAATTCAGTAAGGCATTTGAGACTGTTTTAATTACTTGGCAAGGCCTTTTAGAGCAACATTGTCCCTGTCGAAGTATGCGTACATGGAGTGATACGCATATGACACGTTATACTCCACGCTGAAACGAAAAGAGAAGATCGATATGTTAGTAGAAGCAATGGTTGAAAGTGCAAGAATTTTCAGACATAAAATACAAGAAAAAAGATGCTGATACTTCCAAATCGGAATCTCTTTTCCCATTTACTGCATCCATCGCTAGATTTACGTGAAGATCCAAAACAACTAGATCCTTATAAAAGGATGAAGTGAAAAAGGGGTCGAGAACTCACTTGATTTGCTCATTAATTGCAACCTCGCACTCTTCGGAGAACCTCTGGCGGGAAAGTGAAAGCTGAGGAGCTATTGGGACCGTAAGATCATCTTTCTTAACCTCTTCAAATGGCTGAAACACCACACCTGTGAGTGGCAAACCACCCTTTCCAGCATAAACCGCGAACCTGTTTTCGCCTTTTTTTGGCAAAACAAGATTCAATACAGACGAAGAACTCAAATTAGAAGACGAGGGGCTCAAAAAGACAGTCGAATTCGACAAGGTCCCTAAACCTGAACCAGAAACAGCTGAAATTGCTTCAAGAAACATTATGAAAAAAAGGCAAACTCAAACAGATCTTAGAAAAGAAAACAATGTAAGAACAGATTAAAGGAGATGAATTCAAGATATGATTTGAGGGAATTGGAGTGAAGAATTATATAGAAGTGGGAAAGTAATCTTGGCCGTTGAGAATCCGACACGTGGAGTGTGATAATGGGTCCACATCGACAGGGCGTGTGGCAGGCTCGTGGTCTGATCCGAAATATAGTGGCACCAAGGAAATATCAAGGAAAACATCAAAACCAAAAAGGTATCTTGGAGTTTTAAAATGTGTTCACACTAAGTGGGACCCTTCAGTTTTTGTCTCTACATGGCACGTGCCAAGAAATTGCAATATCATGACTAGGCATATCCTCTAATGGGGCTTCGGAGTGTGGATGAAGCGAGAGAGTTTAGGTGGTGAAAATTAGAAACTTTATCATTAAGCCATCATTTATTTCTCATTTTTCATCCATAAAAATAAAAAATATGATTATTATCCATCACATCAAGCCATCAATTTTGAACTTCTATCTTTTGTGTGGAGTCCAATAACGACTATATTTTTCATTCTCATTCTACATTAATGAGAATCAAACAGAGCCTAAATTAACATTATTTATCTTTTAAATTGAATTTTCATGACTCAATACTGATAACTTATGTAGATAATCTCGATTATGCTCTGGTGTACAGTATCATAACTCGACCTTCAAAATGAATTATTGATTGATCTTGTGTGAAAGCATCAAAATGTGAATGTGATGGTGTAATTTAATAATATAGGTATTTAAAAAAAAAATTCATATTTTCAACTTTTAAATCATACGTGGAAGGACAAATAGCAAACGTGTTAAGATACCCAATAGTAGATAAAAAAAAATTCAATTGCAAATTGAAAGAATATTAGTAAGGCTGATATTTAGATTTCAATATATACAAATTTTGTTTTATTTAAAATTTAAACAAAAGTGCATTCCCGGCTGGTGCACGTATTTTTTTAGTTTCCCTAGTTCTCATATTGGCCAATGGTCCACGTTCTCATTTCTTGCTAATCTTTTTGACAGGCAAAACGTGCACTTTGTCTGAACGAGATAAAGGTATATTCCATTGCCTTTTATATACCCAGCTTGGATATTTCACAAGCATAATGGCATTAGATGACCTTTCTTTTTCACTTCCACAAAAACAAGCAATATTCTTTACTCTACATAACTTCAATATTTGAGGAACTTTCCATTGTTGTAGGTGTTGCAGGTTTCAAACATGAATTGAAAACAGCTTGCCATGACACTGATGTTCATCGTCTTAGTTGATCCCAACAAAGTTTAGAGCAATTTGCACTTACATTAGCGAAAATTGACTAAGTATTGCAGAAATTATATGAACTAATGAAAAAAAGTACAAGATTATGTATGCTGTCGAAAAATCCTGCACGCTCGTAATCAAGTCCAGGCATGACGTCGAGAAATAGTGCATATTCATAAACAATCCCGCGCCTATTTTTGAGAAATCCCCGGCACATGCTGCCAAGAAATCCCATACACTCAAGCTGCCATGAGAACCCATCCATGCAGTCTTGCCATTAAATAAGTCCCACACTGCATAATTTGTGTCCCCAACGGATGCGTGCATTCCTTGCACATCTGTGCAAACACTGCACACAACTTGGCCAAATGCGCCAATCACTCGCACATCGATTCAACAACATCCCCGATGCTTTGTCAAATGAGTACAATTCCCGCACACCCGTGCCAAGACATTGACATAGAGCAAGGCACACCCTATGCAGATGCCATCACAGCCGATACGGGGCTAACATTAGGCTACACATGGTTATACTTGTATCCTGTGTATTAGATTAGTTGCTTGTTCACGTAGTGCTGACAACTGCAAACACAATTTTGTCTTCAATGCTCCCGTAGTTGCTAGTTCCCTTTCTAGAGTTGTACAGAACTGAAATTCAAAGGCACTTGCAATACTTGACAATATCTAAAGGCTGAATTCTGCGCACAAGCAACTCACATTCGTCTGATAACAGTCTTGAGGTATAAAACAAAATAAATACCTCGTGCCTCCATAATAAGTAAATAAGAACATAAAAAGGCGAATCAGGCGTGCACCAACAAAATTTTGAAGCAAAACGCAGTCCTGAAGATGTCATCACGGGACAGAAGTATTAACTTTAAACACAATTCATGAACTAAATATTCCTAAACACGTATTTATTGCACAAGTTACAATTAAAGCAACCAAACATTAAGATATCAAGCTAAAGAGAAAGTCCAAATACTTCTAAAGTGTATTGTGACAACCAAGTAACTGAAAGAAACTCAACCATCTTAGAACTTATCTACACCTACGCCATCTCTAAGAACCTCGTAAGCATCTCTGCTCCGAGTTTTCTTCATGCCAGCAGTGAAATGGAGCTTTGATTTTTCACACGTAATAGCAGTCACTTTCACCCAAATCATCACCTTTGTTTTTATTCCTTCTATATCAGCCAACTTACCCTTCTCTAGATATCCAGTTACAACAGTTGAGAATCGCAGGACAGAAGAATCCCTATAACCCACTTCACAGACTGATGGTATGTAGACTGTCAACTTTCGTGTCTCTTCATTGAACTCATAGTTGGTGGCATCACGAGGGAAAATGCCTATTGCCATGTCATATTCCTTGAGCAGCTCCAACAATGGCTTTTGCATTTTTCCTGAACATACAAGTTTTGCAGAGATGATAAAAGAGGTAAATTCTAACTACTAAAATTAAGCTTCTCAAACAAGTTTACAAAAATAGTAAGTGGTAACACATTAGAACTATCATTATCTAATATTACAAAAAGGGACTACATAAACTCCAAATAGAATCATATTGCACCCTCCATTAGTCCATTACTTGACTTTTATGGTCTTCTTAACAAAAAACCCTAAATTATTATTGTCAAAATGTGTTCAGATTCCTAATGGATATTCAAGGGAGCTTAGAGCAGCTACATAAAATTTAGATGTTAACTTCATGCATCTAATCAATATTCTTATCAACGACATTAAGGGTGGAGCATCAGGATGCTTCAAACACCTTATACGTCAAGTAGTGAGAAAAATTGAGACTTTTTTCCAGTTGGTATAGCTTCTGCAGTTTAAACCTAAACATGTGATATAATCTGAAGAAATGTAGTGTAGCTTGGGTTTGAGTGGTATTATGCCTATCAACAACCAGCAGAATGATGAGAGTGAAAAGGCAGTGCCAATAGAACCAAAAAAAAACAAACCTTTTAACTTGTTAACGAACCATTTGGCTCCTCCTTCAATACTGGCTGACAGGGACTAATCATTAAATAAAACACACGTCAATTACAAAAAATAATCAACAAAGAGGAGAAAGAAAAGCGCTGTAATGATACTAACTATTGAAAGCAGAGTGTTCTCCTCAGATAAACTTAGCGACTTGCAGAGAAAATATATAATAGATAAGAGTGTGCGCTTCCCCGAGTGGACGGGGGAACGTTCTTCTCAATCACATTAAGAAAATAACATCTAGTTTCCTTCATTTAAGATTATAACCAATTCATTCATCCAAGAATTATCCCTCTGTAAAATGCAGAGGAAGTACATGGAACTCATCAAGCATTCACTTATTTGTAGCTGGGCTTTTCAACTTCTCAAAATGCAAATCTATTGTGGGGATGGTCGAAACAGGAAAGATAACGACAACCAGGCTGCAATTCCTCGTAAAGCTTAAACTATCTGATACTTGAACTATGGATGCCAATGAAGGTTCTGCAGATAAAATTTGCCAGAAATTCTGAACTGTGAAACAAAATACTAGCACTGGAAAAAATTGCACGAGAGAGAAATGATTGGCCCAAACTTGACATGACCTCTGCATTTCCTACTCAATCTTTGAAAACAAAAAAACTCTTCATACTGAAACAAGTCTTTCCTAGTCTATTTAATATCCAAACATCCTGATCCAGTAAAAAAGTTAAATGAAACCCAATTACTTCAAATAATTCTTAGTGTGACTGATCTCAAAACCTCCTTAAGTCAAGAGTTCTGAACTAACGCATCTCAGTAGCATTTTTACCAGTTTTTAGTGAACCGAAAAGTACTTGCTCAAGCTACAAGCAATTTTCGCTCTACTCAGTTCTTGCAATCATGTAATGGCACGGCAATTAAATTTCAATATAAGTGCGAATTACTCAAGAGATCATAATTTTTATACCATAATATCAAACTTTAAAGATTCCACAACCATTATTAAGACCATTAAATCAATCTCATCAAAAAAAAAAAATCACAGGTTCAAAAATCCAAATGACCTTGACTAGAGATAGAATTCAAGAAATGTATAGAGAAATTAAAAAAAATACACAGACTAGTCTTACGTTGATATCATCGCCGACGGAGTTGATTTCTTTGTTGGCTCTTTTCCCCAACCAGTACGATCCCACCTTGTTCATCACCTGATCCATATATACACAAACAAAATTTATATACCTGTATATATACAGACGTCTGCACAATCTGCTGTGTAGTGATTGTAATTTGTACGATGCGAGGAAAAAAGATCCCCTCTTTAAGCCCCCAATATAGAGCTTGTGAGAGGACTTCTTTTTCTTCTGGCAATTTCTCAGCAGCCTTTTTCTTCTCTTGTGGTTGAGAAAGTCTCAACTTATATTTTACTTTTTCTTTGTTTTTTTTTTTAATCAAAAATATATTCAACGAAAGCAACTTTTCTTGTATTTTCAATTCAATAATGACTAATGAGCATGTTTGATGGACCAAAATTTATAAGTTAAATTAAGCCCTGTTTGGCGGCCATTCTTTAAAAAAAAAAAGTTTTGAATAGTGTTTTAGGATAATGTGTAGTAAAAAGTAAGGAAATTTTTTTTGATTTACGTGCAAAATATTTTACTGTATGAATGTGTGGTTGAAAATATCATGTAGAAAAAATATT
This sequence comes from Fraxinus quadrangulata, assembly GCA_903798255.1. NCBI lineage: Eukaryota > Viridiplantae > Streptophyta > Magnoliopsida > Lamiales > Oleaceae > Fraxinus > Fraxinus quadrangulata. The sequence continues at coordinate 91,820 of CAIGRB010080278.1, read as the reverse complement.
TTGAAAAGAATAGGAATCAAACAGAGTCTAAAAATTCTAACTTATTCAGCTTATAAATTAGACTTACGAATTTTAATTCACACAATTTATGAGACTCCAACTTATAAAAAAGAAATTTTTCTGCCAAACATGCTCATCGTTGATTGGTTAAGTTCGTAGTATTTGTTCGATTAAATTATTTGTACATTCAAATTGTACATATTTATTGACACTGTGTAATGTACCAGACAATTTGGTCATTTATTTGAATAAGTGTGGTCATGTTGCCTCCACGTCATACAGTATCTACAAAACTACTAACAAAATTGTAAATGTAGCAAAACTAATTTGTGTGAACCCTAGTTGTTTAATATCCGTTAATCAGTGGTAGATTTAGGGGAGTCTGAGCTGAGCTCCAGCACATTCCCCCTCTCAACCCTTTTCATTTTTATACGAGTGAAAAAAGGGAAAATAATTATTATTAAAAAAGATTACAATTTTTTTTACATATTAACTCGACTTAAAAAAATTTTTTTAGTCCGTTTCTAAATTCGCTCGTACAGGTGATCATTTGCGAATGATGGTTATTTTGGTTTCTTACTTTTTCTTGCCATACTTGTGAGTATGAAACTCTAAACTCTTGTCTTAACGCATTCTAAAATGGTGATCATTAACATAACCTTCAGAAATTTTAGTGATTGGTAATGTAAGAAAATTACTTAAATAACCCTTTGGAAATTTACTCCAAACTTCTATCATTGGCGTAACGCATAGTTACATTATCTTTAGCGAAGATAAATGAAAACAATTTATTAAATTTGCCTCAACTTAATGAATGGCAAAAAAATAATTTTAATTAGTTGAAATTTTTTGTCCTTTCAAAATCAAGATAATTGCATCTAGGGTTTTAAAATGAACCAATATTTACACATAACTTTTTCTTTGATTTTGTATGTTAATTAATTATATTTATTCAATTCCTTAATAATTTCACAAAAACACAAGAAGGCTAATTACTCATTAAGGAATCGCTTAAGAACAAATAAATCCTTTTTAAAATCCAAGATACGTTGGGTTAAGAATTAAACACGTTAATAATTAGATATCTTGAATTATTTAAGGAAACCGACCTCCCAAAACCTATCATCTCGGTTATTGGGAGTGATCTAAATATTGTCACTCTATTTTTTTTTTTATTTGTTCTCGAATATTAGAGGTCAAGGTTTATGTTCCTTTACGAATATTATGCACTGTTTTTCATAATGTTTATTAGTGGTCACTAAACTTTAGCATGTCTCTAACTAGTCATTGAATTTTAAAACGTATTTGTTTAGCCATTGAATTTACTAAACGTTACACTATTCGTCACTCCATCTATTATTGAAAAATTAGACGGAATGTATGACTTAGATAACTTATAATCTCACGTAGCACCTTTTTTTGTTAGTTTTAGTCATGTTACAAAAGTTCAATATCTAGTCATAAATGTTTTCAAAGAGTGGTCAATGAAAAATATTTTAAAAAGTATAGTGACCAATGTGATATTTAATCCAGTACTTGTACTATATCATTATAATTTAGAGAGAATTGTAAACACGATTCCAAACATTTTCCTTTTTTCATAAACTTTACCCAAACCGTTAGTTTGTGTTACCTACCACCTCAAAAATTTCATTTTATTGCAACATATGAACAAATGTATGGATTTGACCGTTAGTTGACAAAGAAAATATATTTTGATCAAATCTGAAAATGGCAAAATAATAATTTTTACATAAAATAGTTAAAAAAAATTCATTTTCTTCCCATTCCATCCCATCCCATCTACCCCCACCTATCCCCAAAACCAAAAAATGGAAACACATCCCCTACCCACTTGCCGCCGCCGATCACGCCATCGTCGACCGTCCTTTCTATTTCCATTACGTATTACCACTAGCATGTATGTCTTCTTGTAAACATCCTAACAAACTCCTACTGATCAGTCATTTCGTGGCTAATTGCTGTCCCAACCCAAAAACCTTCATCATCTCATCAACAATTAGTGCAAATAATATTTATCACCTCATCAACAACAAAGGCAAATAGTAATTATTGGGCTAGTTCCTCAAAAGACAGGACAAAGAATTCTCTTCAAAATTGGATAAGGTGAGGGTAAAATTGGAGATAATTCAATCAATGGTCAATAAAGTTTATTATATGCTACGACTTGCTCACTGATCTTTAAAAAGTTACTCGTTATTTATTGAACTTTGCTATAGGTTATTACTTACTTAAAAAATTCAAAAGTTTACTCATTGTTCACCTAAATTTAAACAAAGTTATTCGTTGTTCACTGAACTTTATTATAGGTAACACTGATAAAAATGATAGGGGTGATTGATGGATAAATGTATTTAAATTTAGGTGAGCAACGAGTAACTTTTTATATTTTGGTGAGAATGTAGCAAATTATGATAAAGTTCAACGAATAAAAAGTAATTTTTTAAATTTCGATGAGCAAGTACTAATTTATAGCAAAATTAATTGACCATTGATTAAATTAACTTGTAAAATCCTCTTTAAAAGACAACTTAAAGTAAAATTGAAATTTTGAAGATAATTTTTTGGCTAGAGATTGCTCCCTGAAGCTTCTTCTAGTGGGGATGACGATAGGGATTGTGCAACACTATCAGCAGCAAAGGTGGTGGCATTCTTGATTGTCGGAGTTTTGTGTGAAAACCCAAACGGCGGAACAAACAAATTAGGTGTGGGTAAGGTTACTCTCCTGACTAGGGCTGTAAATGGATCAGATACGAACCGGATCTATCTATATCCGATCCAATCCGATAAGAATAATTCTTTGATACGAACCAATAATCCAACGAATATTTGGTTGTTAAATCCATATCTGATTTTCTATATTATTGGATATCCAATTCGAAATTAAAGAAATTAGGAAAATAAAATCAATGTTTAAATTAACTCTCTCCTTTTTCTCCTTTTTTTTTTTTTCAATTTTTCAAATTCTTAAACTAGTTTAATAATTATAAATTTATCTACTTTTTTTTTTTTTTTTAGCCAATCAGATTGAAATGTACAAAAAGTTGCTTACCCGTTGACTGACTTACTTATTTATATAGGACATCTCCGAACATTTATTTATAAACTTTCGATGTGGGATAAAAATCTATTTGGTTTTGTTGTAGTACATTATACATTTGGTTTGACTATAGTGTATTGTACATTTTGTTTGATTGTAGTGTATTGTACTATTATATAAATATTTATTTATATTTTATTAAATTAATCGTTTTCCATATCTTTTACTAATTAATAAAACTTTGAAACTCTCCAAATATTTCAATTAGCATTATTATATTACATCTTGTTTATCGAATATATTTATTTTGTTAAACTCTTAAAACTGCATTTAATACTATAATTTGTATGTATTATTAGATAATTTTTAGATTGGTTAAAAATTTAAAATAATATTAAAATAAGAAAATATTTTTTTACGTTTTTTACGTTTAGACTCGCCTAACTCGAAACCTCTACGCTTCGTCACGCATTACGCTTTTTATAACACTATGTACACATGGGTTGACTTTCTCATTTTTATGTTTTGAATTTGATGACTTTTTTAATTCTAAATTTCTTTATTTTCTCATTTATTTATTTTAGTGACAAATAACATGTCACAAAAATATTTAATCGACTCAACTAATTATAATAAATTGGATCAGGCTGTTATCAGATCGGATTGACTTATATCCATATTTCATCCATTAGTTAACGGATTATTGAATTTGGATCATGATCGGATTATCGGATTGAAACTCTAAATCCATCTCACATTAATTTCATTGGATTTGGATCAAAATCTAATCTGTTGATCGCCCTACTCTTGACCTTTACCAACTTAGAAGCCAGAAAGTACTGTTCAAGCTTGTTGACATCCAACCTCCGACTTCCGAGGTCGTTAAGTATAGTTTGTTGTACGCATTAAACACATTCTAATTTAAACTCGGATATTTGAGATCGGCTCGTATTAACTATGTCGAGGTTCGAGGGGACATAATGATTGAAGATTCCTTATATATTGTACAAATAGTCAATCAACAAATGACATTTGAAAGGTCTTATATCGGTGCCCACCAATTCTACCAATCAAATGACTTATCTTTATTCCCTAATTAGTTCATTAATTATTGGAGACCACATGTAAGGTTGACTCATAATGATCTGATAAAGTCGAGCTCAGTAACCAATCCAAACATGCTAATGATGTACTTTCTCAACTTGGTACTGTAGTTGATAAGATAAGAAAATGATGAATGCATGTTAATACTTCCATGTAAAAGGGAGGATGAGAGTCTTAGAGAGAGAGAGAGAGGGGAAGGAAAAGTTCTATATACTTCATATTTCAAATATCTCCTTAAGAAAAAAGAATAAACACCTGTAATTATAATTATAATTTGCAAGTCTTTCAATAAAACTCTTATTTCCATTTTAAGTTGGCTTGAATATTGTTTATACAATTTTCGACATCAACAAAGCTAAAGAATTATCGTGTGTGAGAAAGAATGGGAGAGAAAGAGGGTGGGTTGGGTTGGGTTGGGTGGGGTTGGAGGTGAGGGATGAAGACGATGAAATTTTATTTTTTTTGAATTTTTGATTTAATTAGTTTTTATGTGAAAAATACAAATTTACTATTTTGCCCTCTTCAAATTATTTAAAAGTGATCAAAATTAATTTTCTCGGTCAACTAACGGAATATGGATGAAAATTATCTATTTTGCCCTTGTGCGAATATTTCGAAAGATTGGAAATGTGGATGGCACGAACTAAATGTTTGGATAAAGTATGTGAAAAAAGGAAAAAAATTGGGACGGTGGTTGCAATTTTCCCTATAGTTTATTTTATATGTTCAAATTAATTCCTTTAAAAGAGATATAATTACTTTTTGATGATGTATATTATATGTTTTTATTCAAATTATCTTTATTTATCGATATCATTATTTATTTATTTTTACTTTTCAGTACTTGAGTAAACACATAACAATAGTTCCATTTTCACTTTGAAATAATCATTTTCATTTTTTTTAACAACCCATATCGAGATTATCGATTCTCTCAAACTCAAGTCAAGATTGTTGATTTGAATTGATCATGGTGCACTTCAATATTTGAATTGTTAATTGAATTTGTAAAGATTCTTAAGATTCCTTATTTTGCATTAACTAGTTTCTCAATATGAATACATAAGAAGTATTGGGTGAATATTCCATTGCCACTTTTCATAATGTTTTTCATTGATCACTGTACTTTCAACAATGTTTATAATCACTGAAAATTTGTAACATGATGAAATCTAATAGTAAGAGTGCTACATGTGAATATTAGTTATCAACGTCATTAATTTCGTCTATTTTTTTAAACGGTTGACGATGAAGTGACAAATTGTGTGACGTACGATGTAACATTCCGTTAAATTCAGTGGTTAGTTAAACACACTTTAAAGTTTAGTAGTCAATGATAAACTTGTAGAAAGTATAATAATCATTGGCGTGTTTTAACCGATTGAAGTTCCCAAATATGTAAATAAGTCGTAAAGTAAATAATTGTTTCACTTAGGTTTGGGCATTCGGTGGATCGGTCTGGGTATTTCAATACCCAGAACCATCCATTATAATTCGGGTATTTCGAAAATGAAACTATTTGAATTCTTGTAATTATTGGAACCAATCTCNAAATCTAATGGTGTTAGTGTATTAAAACTATAAACAAGTTCAAATAGTGAACATGAAGTAGTAGAGTGTACAATTCTATTATGCCCCTGTTTGAAACCCATTTTTTTCTCATTCTATTTCTTATTCTTCATTTCAACCACACATTCTATCAATAAAATAATATTATACATAAACCAAAAAATTTTCCTTATTTTTCAATCACACATTCTCCATTAATCTATTATTTCAAAATGCATTCTTAAGAAAAAAATGAGGCTAAAACATTGGTTTAGTAATCCTTTTCATATAGGCACTTTTAGTACATACACTTAACACGCTACTACTGACAATATTTGTGAAAGGAAAAAAATTTCGGCTAAGAAATCTTCAAGAAGCAAAATAGTTGAAACTAAAAATCACGAAAATAGGAAAAAATTAAAACATCAAAAATTAAATTATAATTTGAAAAGAAATTATTATTTTTTGAATAAATCTTATTCGATCCTTAAGTGACACATCTTAAAGTCTATAATTTAATTATGAACGGTGCTTAAATTATTCTACTCTTAAAAATGAATCTATATAAAAAAAAAAAAACCAATTAGATTTATAACTATATAGTATCAAGAAATTGCAGTTCACATATTGAACTCATTTTTTGAATAAAAAAGGAAAAAAAATATTTCAAAAGAGAATCATGAATTCAAGATGACAAAAAGGGTACTCCACAACCCAAGTTATGAATATATCAAGTTCAATTGCCAAGTATTATTAAAAAAAAATGATCACTTAAATTTGTAAACAATGCAATAAAGTAAAAAGCTCTAATTGTAAAAAATAAAGCTTTGTTTATCAATTTACAATATAATCTAACTTAAACTTTTTGATTCATTTAAAAGCTCATATTGCAAATATTAACATGTATTAAACTCTGAAATGCAATAATCTGATGATAGGCGAGAGAAAAAAAAAAAGAAAGAAAGAAAGAAGAAGAAGAAGAAGAAGAAGAAGAAGAAGAAAAAAGAGCCAATTTTGATTTCTTAGTGTTAAGAGTCCAAAGTTTTAGATTAATTCCTACCAAATTAGGATTTTTAGATTTTATATTTTTTCAACCACTTATAAATTGTATATAAAAAAGTACAAAAATAATCGGTTCCACTTGAGTACCCACGATTCTGGTTCAAGAATCAAGAATATGACCAAATCCAGTCGATTCTCGATTTCGATTTCTAATTTATTTTTTTGGGAATCGAAAGTTCGGGAGGTTCGATTTAAATATCCGATCTTAATTTCACTTAAAAAATTTGAGAAAAAGACAGTATTTTGATCCATGTTTTAATAACTAACTCATTTTTCAGTCATAAGTAAAAATATACAATTTACTCAAATATATTTAAAAATAAAACTTTATCAAAAGTAAACTTTGTGGAATAGGCTATAGCAAATCAACTTTGTTTCAAAATGTTGGGGTCAACATTAGGTCCCATGCTACATGTAAGGAGTTGTATACACGTTCTAATTTTGATATGTTACATTCATTAGTTCACATTCCAGTTTTTGGAGCTTGACTAAGTTCGATGGGCTAAATTAATGCAACCCACAAGAAACTTCTTGGTATCTAAATCCTATAATTGGAAGACATTTTGAATAGGTCAACAACGGACATAAAAAATAAATCAATAAATAAAATTATAATATTTAAGGTTTGTTTGACGGATTTTTTACTTTTTGTAGAAAAGTTTTCTGAAGTAGCTATCATATATCAACTTCATTTTCTAATAAAACAAAGTACTTCCAGAAATTATCAAAATAAGTTCGACTTTGTCATATGGCACTTAACTTGTTTGGAATATGTCTTTCTGAATGCAACTCTTTTTGTTTGTGAAAGTGCAAAAATAAAACTAAATGAAAATGGTGATGAATTTAGTCCATATTTGGCCCTAATTTTTAAAATTTTTTTTTTCTTCGAACTCATCCTCGATCATATCTTTTATCAACTTTTAAATTATAAATTTCATCAATTTTTATTAAAATCTATCAAACCAAACAGAGGTTAAGTAAAACTATGCGTATATAAATGAATACGAATTCATACTTATTTTTTAAGTTACATATCATTTCATTAAATACAATTATTATTATTATTATTATTATTATTATTATTATTATAGTTGTTGTATTTTGATAAATTGAATTACTTTTTAACAAAGTAAAAAATAAGAAAATATTTTTAATTTATTTGTAAAGTTATTTTATGAAAAAATATGCGATTAAATATGAATTTCGAAAAAAATTAATTTTTGAAAAAATCGAGCACAAATGGGGCTAAAGCTCACGAGGGACAAAGTATATTTCTCTCCTTAAAAATGATACAAGATTTAAGGTTGACTTATTGAATTAATGTCTTAGGACTTGAGGTTATTTGTTAGCAAGTTTAATTAACCAAGAACTCTACCTTCATTAATTTCAAATATAAAAATACGACGATTATATCATTTATTGCTATATATATAGGATTATCAACCCTATTAACTATTTAAATATAAATTCAAAGTGCGATTATTCATCAATTCAACAATAAATATAAATTTAACTTTTTTTTTGAAAAAATTAAAATAATATATGAGAACTTCACAATGAGTTTTCTATTTTAACTTTATTTTTCTAAGAATCTATTTAGAAGGGCTTTTGAAAATTCAAAAGTTACTTTCGAGATTATGAATTTGCTTTTGACCATACTTAGATAAATTTTTTAAGTACTTTATTTGGCAATAAGAGTTTTCAGAATAAATTGATCTAAAATGACTTCTTTATAAAACTGTTGTTAGAGTCGAATAATTTATCATGTCCTCGTAAATCCACCATTGAAAATGAATAATAATAAAATAATTAATTTTAATTTCATATTTCATGGAACTCACAACTGTTATCAATTTTTCAATTACACCTGTATTTATCAAGATCCACTGAAATTTTCATATTCAAACCCGTCAAACAATCCTTCAAAATACATTCTCAAAAATTACCATGTAGACATCAACATCAATGGTGAAGATTAACATTTCAATATTTAACCACTTAAAATTGAAATTCTATTTTAAATCAAGTTGGCATAATAAAGTCAAATATAAGCCAATCAAATCGACTTGGTCCAACATGCATATCCATGATAGCGACATAAATCTATATCTATAGGGTGAGAGTTCACGTTAAAGGGGAAAAAAGGGGTGGAAGCGAAGTTGGTTAGTCCATTGGCAGGGGCAGTTTAGTCTTTTTGCTTCTTTATTTTGCATTATCAAGAACGTTGCCACTTGATTTTAGCATGCTTAGAAAACTTTTTCTTTATATGAAATGACTTGGACGACCCCACGAAGTTGAACTTGAATTTTTTTTTTTTTTTTTTGAAATTTAAATATTAATTTATTTGAAAGCGATATTGAAGGATAAGTTAAAAAAGAGAAGAAATATTGTCTAGAATTTTTATAATTTACTGCAACTACATTCTTTAGTTTTAGTTGATTAAATTTAGGCTACGTTTTATATCCAAATTCCTATTTTTACATATTCCTTTTCGATCACATATTCATATAATAAAATATTCTGCACGCAAATTTAAAATTTTTACCTACATTTTAATTACGCATTCTCTTAAAAATCACTATTCAAAACATTGTTTTTCCCAAATGATGACCATCAAACAAGTTTAACAAATAATTTTGAGATCCCACATTGGTTTTCAATTTTTAATATGATAATTGGACGAAGGCATAGTCATATTAATTATATACAGTCCATTTTATTAAACGTGTCATAATTAAGCCCCTATTTGATTTAGATTAAAATCAAAATTTTAGTAAATTTTAATAGAAATTGATAGAATGTGTAGTCGAATAAGTGATTTCGATTGTTAGCTGCCAGATTCAAATTCAAATTTTATAATATAATATCTTTACACTTGAAAACAATAATAATATAAAAGAATTAAGTGAAAGAAACTTTGAAATAATAAAAATTATTGTACTCCAATTGAACAAGTAGCTTGTATCTTAAGCAAATGCAACTTAATATTCAAATATAAAAAGATGCAAATGGACTAAGAATATTCGAGAAACAAAAATGCTTATTCCTACAAAGAGGAGAATTTTACTTGAAACAATAGGTGATCGAAATGTTAAAAAAAAAAAAAAATATTGTAATTTTTAGGAACTTTTTAATAGGAATAAGGGTGGGATCACGAAATGTGTGGACAATAATGAGTAATAATTTTGAACGCATAGTCGAAATTCAAATTTAAATTTGACTGAATAATCGAAGTAACTTTTAATTTTCTAAAAATATTTCATACTTAGTGTTATATTAGCCACCAAATTTGATTGTGTTAAATAAAATTATCGGGTGACTTGATTGAAAGTAAATATAAAGTTGGGTGTTCACGATGAAATAAAATCAAATTGAGTGACCAATATTACATTAAATATAAAGTTGGATGACCATAATAAAAAAAAAAAAAAAATCAAAGTAGGTGATTAATGTCTAAATATGAAGTTGAGTGATCATTAATGGATTTAACCCTCAATACAGAGAAGTTAGGATAAAGGCAAAAATAAAAATAAATCACATTATTTTAAATTTTTAATAATCATAAAACATTAGGGTTTTTTAGTAAATAAGCATGTAGCAACTAGTTCACCCTCACATGAATCTGCATATGATATTGTCCACTTGAAAGAAGAGACTCATAATCCAATCCACCTCCCTTCAACAGTTGGAAAACTCAACCCTCCTCCACAGTCAGCCGCCGGATTATATATAGACAAATACATACAATTACAACCCCTACGCGTCTTCAAACAACTCTCTCTAGATTGTCAAGAAAAAAAAAAAATAAAGCAAAACCCTTGAAGAAAATGCCTTCGGATCACCCAAAATCATCTGTTTTAGTTCACAGGATGAACACCACCGCCACAGACTCTACCGCCGCTGCTACATGGAATAAACAAGTCCAGCAGAGTCCCACCGCAGCCGTGCAGTGGCAGACTCCACTTCCTAGCAGTTCCCAAGTCCCGGACCATGTCGCTTGCTACCACACATACGCCGTAGGCCAAAACCAGTGCTGCTCCGCCGTGATCCGGCGAATAAATGCTCCCGTTGAAACCGTGTGGTCCTTCGTCCGCCGCTTCGACAACCCGCAGGCCTACAAGCACTTTGTCAAGAGCTGCAACGTAATCCTCGGAAACGGTGACGTCGGCACCCTCCGTGAGATCTACGTCATATCCGGCATCCCAGCCGTGAACAGCACCGAGCGCCTTGAGATCCTCGACGACGAACACCATGTCATCAGTTTCAGCGTCGTTGGTGGTGACCACCGCCTGGCTAACTACCGCTCCGTCACCACCCTCCACCAGGAGGCAGATGACGACAACAAGACAATTGTCGTGGAATCCTACGTTGTTGACATACCTCAAGGTAACACTAACGAGGAAACTGGAGTTTTCGTGGACACCATTGTTAAATGTAACCTTCAGTCACTTGCACAGATCGCTGAGAATTTATCCCGACAAAATGTTTCTGTCCAAAAAAATTCCGAGTCAGTTTAATTTGTATCCAAACTTGTTCATCAACCTAGTCGACTCTCCTTTTTTCCTAGATCCCGACTTCACAATCGTCGCACACACACGCACACATAGACATGTATTATGATTGGACGTACAAACTGCAAATTACTGATATCAGAATTATCTGCCATTCAGCAAGACATTCTGTATCAGTAAAAAATCCCAAGTAGTCTTGTTTGTGACATGTAACACACAATCTGATGTTTTGTTTTCATGTATAATTAATATATTTGCATTTTTGGTGGTTGTTCAATTGTTATTGCTCGTCCAAGTAATTTCATACCTTTTTTTTTTCTTCTACTTGTAATTTGTGGAAGAATATTATTTTTTTTCCTAGTTCTTTGAAAAATAATGGCTTTGCTTAACAAGAATCAACGCTCAAGTAAGCTTTCTTTTAAATTTTTTCTTCATTTTTGAACTCATAGCTCATTCTTTGGATGTATATCAGAAAATGAATAAATGTCAGACATTTTTTGATATAATTTACAAGTGAAATGGCCAGCCTTTCGATGTGCAAGTGGTTAAGGCGACTGCAATGCTGCTAATTGCTAGCTAAGCTTGGAATACACATGGGATTAATTTAATTAAATTGAAACATCCTCGTACAATGGCAAGGAATGATGAAAATATTGGATTTTTTTGCACTTCAATTTTGGCAGCGCATGTGTTTATAATGTTAGCATTGCAAACTCGAACATAAATTAAAAGGATTAGGGTGAAAATTATATTCAAAAGAAAAATTTAAATACTAGGAAAAAACTCTTGAGATTATCATTTTAGTTCAATCAGGTATTAGTTTATTAAACACGAAGAAAACTTAGTACCGGTTTGGTCTTTATTCTTAAAACTCGTTTCAACTAAATATTTCATATGAGTATACCATTTCAAGTTTATATCGTTCATATTCTCCTCGTGACACGTAACTACCAGGAATTAGTAATGTGTCGGGAGAAATTAGTACAAGAAGTCGTGAAATCGTTCGTGCATTCGAAGTAACCAATAAATAATTGATGAATCTTTTATTAAAATTTACTAAAAAGTCGATTTTTAACTAAAAATAGGGGCTTAAAACGGTGATAGATTTTCTTGTTTATATTTTTGCAAAAAAAAAGTATTTATTTTCTATGACAATATGAACCCATTTTGCGAAATTATAAGTAGCAGCTGTGGATTTTTTTTTTCTAAAGTGAAAAGAAAATGTTCAACCTAGAAATTTCCAATATAGAGAAAAGTAATAATGTGAATATGGCGATGGGAATCAAGGGCTAACACTGCAACTTGGAGTTTTGGTCAGACCAACTAGCTGTTAAAAACAAATACCAACTTGCAACTTGTTTTTTATATATTAATAAAATAAAATAATGCAAGTTGCACATTTATTTGTTTGTTTGTTTGTACTGAGTTTGAATGATAATAGGACGGTTTTCTTGCAAGTGGGTACTATAATAGCGGCTGTTAATGATCACTGTCTCCACGCTATTTCATTCTTTTTTTTTTTTTTTTTTAAG
>CAIGRB010080278.1:65364-77062 GCA_903798255.1 Fraxinus quadrangulata | reverse complement strand
AACTATACATTTATATAATAAAATATTCTACGCATAAATTTAAAAAAATTTCAAACTTTTTAATCGCACATGTTTAAAAAAATCGCTATTTAAAATAATATTTTTCCAATAAAATGGCCAACAAATAGGGGCTTAATTAAATAAGATTAATTATTATGTTTGTTTACTCAAGATCAAGTGCATGTCTAAAATTTATAATTTGGTTCTCTTATTATTACCCTCCATTACTATTAGCTTATCTCGAGAAAAAATATATTTAACGTATGATGACGAAAAAATATAATACTTATCTTTACCTCTTATATAACATTCTCCGTCACTCAATAGCGAAACTCTATTTCTTTTATTCATTTAACTGAATGTTAAATTGAATTCTCCTCCAAACGTAAATTCTATTTTAATTTTTAGTAAAACCATGTCGCTTTTGGTGGTCATAGAAATGGTACTTCTGTTTATAGGCCAAAAAAACTGTAAGGAAACGTGTACCTCAAAGTGTTGGGTTGAATATTCTCATCTTGGAAGTTGTAATTATTGAGTCCATAGTCATGTAGCTAAGAATCATATTTTTAGCTCCGGTTTGCTTGAAATTAAAATTAATTTTTTATTAAATTTTGATAAAAATTGATGAAATATGTAATTAAAAAATTTCGAGTCTCATCAAATGTGTGGTTAGAATAATTGTTGATTTTCATTTACAAATTTTAACGACTTTCTAAGTTGAACCAAATTAATTTAATTAAACTATCAAGTATTTATTGATCCACTAGTCTTTCGAGAAACCTCCTTCAATTTTCTCATTTTGTTATTCTTTCTTGAATCTTGAAAGAGACCCCTAGATTTCAGTCCGAGCTGTTCTTTGAAGAAAAATCGGTTCAAATACTTTTAATGAATCGATGACTTTTTTTTATTCTTCATGATACACAAGTTTGAGAGTTAATCTTCATGTGAGGAATTCCTTCTAGTGCAAGCATTGAAGAAGAGAAGGCATGCATTTATAAGTTTTTTTTTAGCCAAGTAAATGTTATAGGGCTCGTTTCACCGTTTCTCGAGAAAATTATATTATATCAACTTTCTCTCGAAAATCTTCTCACTGTACAAAGCACTTCAAAAACTTAGTCGTGTAGCAATGATCGATCCGTGGAAATTGCTCAACTCTATGGCAGTATGGAGCGTAGGTCCATTGCAATCTATCACAATCATTAGACCTAATATCTTTAATCACCGGTTGCAACTTGCAAGAATTGTCACGCCGTGTGTTTCTTGTCTCAAATTTGGTACCCCGTTTATTCTAGGAAGCAACGTGCTAAGTCTAGACTTGTAGTCGAGATTGCCTTGTTAAGGTACGTATTGTTTGGTGCAATACTCAAACCATTTATGAAACTATTCAATTCCGTGAAATAATAATACCCTTCTTAATTTGAATTTAGAAATCCATACATTTATAAATTAATCGAACCATTATGGATCTCTTCAATTCCTTAGTAAATTGTATTAATTGCTCGATTATAAGCATATTTGGGTAGTGTTTATAAACAGTTTAAATGATAAATAAATAGAATTGAGAAAATAAGTGGATATTATTTGTGGATTATTCGAGATGTGTGGACAAAAAGTGACTTGATTATTTATAAATAGAAGCCAAACATATTCTAATGATATTAGCTCATAAATAGGCGTAAGAAGTCATGTAGGAGGTAAACAAGTTGAAAGATTAGAAACTAAAGAAAAGCAAGTTTGTCAAGTGTTGGGATTGAAGAATTAGTAAAGTAATTTTTTATTATTTTTTAAATGTATTTAATAGGAGTAGAATCGGAATCGTGGAAGGCAATTATTTTTTTATGTATTTAATAGAAGTAGAATCGGAATCGGAATCAGAATCGTAATCGAGACGGAAGGCAATTATTTCGAAAAATTATATTTTATTAGAATTATTTCTTTACCAACTTAGTGCCTGTTTGATAAATCTTGTAAAAATATTAATAACTTTTCAATTAATTAAACTTCAATTTTAATCATATATTTCAAGAAATTCACAACTTTTACAAACTTTTTTACCATATATTTTATCAATATTTATTAAAATATATTAAAACTTTTATCAAAAGTTCTGTCAAACAATTCGCGTGTTAAGACATGACGCATCATGTCTTGTTGGTATGTCACCAGATTCACAACCTATTCCGTTAAGGCTTTGGGTTGCCGAATCTGATCAAGTTCATCACCTCCATTATAATCATTATTATTGTTATCACAATTTCATCTCACCATCATCAAGGACGGACCACAGTCTCACGTATGACTAAGCTCCATCAATCCTCCAAGGGAGATACTTATAAAGAAAGATAAGTAATCAGTTCGTCTCTGATACCAACTGATGTAAGACACAACCTACCAAAGAATAATTAACATTTAAAAATCAATATCTAGATTAAAATTCAAAGCAGTGGCAAATTCTTTGTTTAAATCAACCAAAGCTTAGAATAATAAAACCAAGTCCCTTAAATTGTAAAACCCTACTAACCTCAAATGACGAAAAAAACCCTTTTAATAAACCCAAAACGCTGAACTCGACTGATATAACAGTTCGACCCAGGCCTCTACGCTAGGCCCATGAGATTCTTAAGGCATTTTTTCTGGTCTCCCCTCACTCTGCCTCTGGACCCATGGGCACCATACCCATCCTCACGCCGGTTTCTTGTCGTGCTCCTCCCCGTTAAGCCAAGAACGCCTTTACAATATTCTTTACTCCATCACTATTTATGTGCATATTTTCTTTACCAAAGGTTCTACATATCTTCATCAACAAGTAGGGATGATATTTGAACCGGAGATTATTCAGAGCATGTAAAATTAATTAATTTAAATATTTAAATAATTATGTTTACACATTTACTTCTCTAATATTCTATTTTTTTATTTTTAATTTGGTAATAGACGTTAGATGTCACCAACCTGAGTTGATGGTTACATGTTGTTCCAAATATAAAGTTCGTTGTACATATTACCTGGTATATGGTATGTTTTGGTACGTACTACACAATACGGTTGTAGAGTAGTACTATATTTCTTCTTTAACAATGTCAAATGTTGTCTAGTTGCACATATTACCTGGTATATGGTATGTTTTGGTACGTACTACACAATACGGTTGTAGAGTAGCACTATATTTCTTCTTTAACAATGTCAAATGTTGTCTAGTTGCGTATACAAGATATGCCTAATATAGTTTGTAATTATAACGGGAGGTTGTTGGAATTGATGAGTTCTCCAAAGAAACAGAAGGGATGGGAAAAGTTGTATTGATTACGAACATAACAGGAGGGAAATTCAAATTTAAATGTGATAAAAAAAAAATTAAACTGATCCTGAATCTTTAATTTCTGAAAGAAAAAGAAAAACAAAATGTTTTTTTTGTTGGCATATAGTCATCTCGCCTGGAAATCCAATTCTGCTCAATTTTGCAGATATCTGCACCTATCAGGCTTGTCTCCTGGATCCCATCTAGATAACTGGGATGGTGATGTCCTATGAGAAATTAAAATATTCTCTTTTTCTTTAGGAAATTGTTCATGAAGGTTAACTAAATAAAACTCGACATTACATTATTAAAAAAGTTAAATTCCATATATTATATTGTCCAGTGCTGCACAAAAAGTAAGTGCGTTACAGTTCCCTGTGTAGATGAGGAATCCATCTAGGCAACATTTTCCTGCAGTCATGAGCTTTACCATATGCAAATGGTTGATAACATTTTCTCTTTTTTATTTGCAGCACTTCAATTCTATTGGATGATTTGAAAACCATATTTTCTAACTACTAAATACATTATTAGATCACTGTCAAGAATTATTAAGCAGAGTTTGACTCCATTCAATTATTCAACCAAACTTAACTGCTCAAGAATTTTGTATGCAAATTCACCTACTCCATTCATCAAAAGATCAAAGAATACATGTACTGATGCAGAAAGAGGGACTCACATGGCTAATGCAAATCTTATCGCTGGAATAAAATTCAATTATCTTTCCCTTGTGGCTCTTCCCATTGCGCTTTTGCTCATTGCTGGCATATATATAAAAGTCACAGAAAATAAGCAGTGGATGGTAGAAGTAGAAGCTCAGGCACCGAAGAATAACTCGTCATCAGAATGTAACTTGTTTAGGGGAAGATGGGTATTCGATAACCAGTCTTACCCTCTGTACAAAGAGCAAAAATGCTTGTTTTTGGCGAATGAGTTTGCTTGCGAGAAGTATGGCAGGAAGGACTTGAAGTATCAGAACTGGAGGTGGCAGCCTTACCATTGTGACCTCCCGAGGTATGCACTCTGATATGAAATGTTATGGTTTTTTGCTCCTATATGAATTCGAACTCTGAAATATCCAAATCTATTCGTGTTGCAAAGGTTCAACGCCACAAGTTTGTTAAACAGGTTAAGAGGTAAGAGGCTTGTGTTTGTTGGCGATTCAATGAACAGAAATCAATGGGATTCACTGGTCTGCTTGGTGGAATCATCAATTTCTTCATCATCTAAATCGAGACAGATAATCGGCAATTTATTCACCTTCAAGGCCATTGTGAGTTCCCACTGCTTCACGTTTGGTATTTGCTTTTAATCATTTTGCAGAGAGATTTTTTAGGACTTTGGGTTCTACCCCAAAAGATTAATCTATTAGGTGAAATTTCCTAATTGCTTTATGAGCCGACGTGGGACTTATGCTTGCACATCTCCAATGGTGTTATTAACGTGTGAAATTGCTTGAAGTTCAGGAATACAATGTCTCCATTGATTTCTATTGGTCCCCGTTGCTAGTTGAATCCAACTCAGATGATCCAGTGAACCATATTTTACCAGATCGAATTGTTAGAGTTCAGGCAATAGAGAAACATGCCAGGCATTGGACTGATGCAGATATTATCATCTTTAACACATATCTTTGGTGGCTAAGGCCTACCATGAAGGTTCTGTAAGTGAATTCTTCTAACACCTATCTGCAATCGATTCATGAAACTAGAAACTTTTGCTCCAAAATTTTTGATAGCATTAAATGACATAGTTTCTTCTGTAACATTAATCAGGTGGGGATCATTTGAGAGCCCTGACGGAATATACAAAGAAATAGACATGCTAAGAAGTTATGAAATGGCTCTAAAGACATGGTCAGATTGGTTGGAAATCAATGTTAATAGAAGCAAGACACAGCTATACTTCATTAGCATGTCCCCAGCTCACCTAAGGTATATAATATATTTTTGTAATTTTTCACTTATATGGGTGTGATAAAAATTAAACCAATCTTGGCCCACGTCAATGCTTCAAATATCATATGTCATGTGATATTTAATATTTGCAGAGGTGATGAATGGGGCACTAGTGAAAATCAAAACTGCTATAAAGAAACAGAACCAATATTCCAGAAAGGCTACTTGGAAAGTGAAACAAATCAGATGATGATGAGAATAGTAGAGAGTTCTATTGAGGAATTAAAATCAAGAGATTTGGAGGTACAAATACTGGACATAACACAGCTTTCAGAGTATCGAAAAGATGCTCATCCATCTATCTACAGAAAACAAAGGGTGGCTATAACGGAAGAGCAAATGTTGAATCCTAGGAGTCATGCAGATTGTGCACATTGGTGCCTTCCAGGAGTGCCCGATGCCTGGAATGAGATTCTGTATGCTTATATTATTAAGTACAGCAACATCCATTGAACCTGGCATTTGGATGTCCCATTGTTTAACGGTTTAATTTTCATATGGGTCGATTTACTGTGATATGAGAGCAAGTAAATGTCTCGAGTTCGAGTCATGAAGCTACATATCTAAATATTGTGTGCATGTCCAGTCTTTGACTAAAGTGAACCTGGCTTGCACTTGAGGAGGCTGTGTAAAGACAAAATATGAATAAAACCATGCGTACCTTTTCTATTAACTTGAGCATTTAGAGAACTGATTTAATTTTACATTAGTTGTGGTGAATTTGTAGAAGTTTTTTGTAAAGAACAAGTTAAGATTCCAGTTTTGCTACTACAAAAAATATTTATCATGTTTAAGCTTTGGCTTTGAACTTGTGTAACTTTCCAACCCCAGAGGGAAATACCTGCTGCCTTGTATTGAGGAAAATACTGAACATTTGGCAAATTTGCTATAGAATTAACGGCTTATTCGATAGGATGGATTATACAGGACACAACACAATTAAGGCTAAAAAGGAAAAATAGGAGGAGTTTTAAGTGGTTCTGTACTGAGTGTACTGTCACGTGTAAAACGAGAAGAACTTCACCAGACAACAAAAGGAGAATACCAAGTCCCAATTTCTCCACAAAATACTCGCAATGCCTACAAAAGGAGAGGCTCCTAATTTCCACTAGATGTCTGATTAAACTCAATTGAAATAGTTAAGCAGTTATACTTGTCATTTCTTGATCCTATCTAATTTTGATGAACAGCTGCTCATCAGACTGATCTCTTCAGTTTTCCTACTGGTAACTTCTCCCTTGTTTGGACTAGCTGGAATATGGAATGGGCTGTTTATCTTTATGTCTCTGTGTGTAGTAGCTGGACGTTCTGGTAAACTGATTCTACCTCCTCCCCTCACCCCACGAATAAAAAAGGATATAAAATGGCATATGATCTAAGAACATATGGAAAAAGAATGATTCTATGTGAAGATTTTTGTCTGTGCTATGTGGTCCTTATAATATCCTGATTCCTGACTATGCTGTCTAATTCTGTGTAGTTTGTGTCTCTTAGACACACATGAATTGCATCCCCTTTATGCACATTAATGAAATTCATTCTTAATTGAAAAATGGAAAGTTGGGTTCTCTTTTATGGAAAATATTTGAATCTGTAGACATGTTATAATTTTGTGGCCAAACATCATGAGGATATTCGAAAAGCCACCTTTGGCACTGCGCAATGATGAATTTCTTCTAACTTGCAAATTGTTCCACTGGATGCTCTTGAGTTTAGGCTAAGCACAAGAAGTGGACCATGAAAATAGCTTCAGTTTGGTGTTGAATAGGATGGCAACTGAGCCGCAAAAAGTAATTTGTCCAAGGCTCTTTCCATAATTTGCATAATGGTGACAGCCATTAGGTTCACGCAAAAAGCAATGACGAATGACCTGTCTATGAACACACACACACCAGGTAGACAATTCGCAACTATATACCCTAGACTAAACTGATGCAGCTTCCTATTGTAGATTTGTTGTCTGAGATTTCTAGGCTGCTCTTGCTGACTGGCGATATTGCTTTTATTGAGCTGCTGACAACATACATCCTAGTTTGATGATAAAGTTGTACATTGAAGAACGTGTCTTAGAATATTTATGAGACAAGGAGGGCTTGATGGTTCCCAGACTTTTGTTTATCAGTAGGATTTTTGATGATTTATCAACTTATACAAAATTGAAAAATATTTTTCACTTCTAATTCTTAATGAGTTTCAACTTTGAATATAGTTTTCTGAAACATTTTGCATCTGATCAACTTTTTATAGTTCGATGTTCCAAACATTCTTTCACTCCAGATGACGTTTTTACTTACATAGAGTTTTTATTTGGATATAGTGTTCAATAGAACGGAGTTGTAGATGATATTAACAGATTCGATTGAGAAATGCAAAATTCGACCAGAGTTCTGCTGTACAGTAGGTGTATGTACAGTTAAACAAACGGAAAAAAGACCAGATTTTATTAAGCCAGACATTATAAAAAATAAGTGAATGAATGAATAATGCTTACAAATCCTAACTGTATGTATACTTTAGAATAACAAGATTCTTGTCTGCTTATATCTGTTGTCCTGCTTCCTTTCATCTCTGCAATTCCTCCCTTTCATTCAGTTTTTCCGGCATCCGCACCAGCACTAGCACCAGCACCAGCACCAGCATCACTGGAGCTTTCTGCTGTGCTGGCTGCCAGCTCTGGCCTTATCTCCTCCAGTTTCTGAAGAACTTCCTGAGCTTCAGGCCGTGCTGATGGAGAAGGGTCGACACAATGCAGAGCTAGTTTTAATGTATTTAGCAATTCATCACCAGTGTTGGATTCATCCCGGATAAGCTCCACATCAAAAACTTCATTAGTCCACTCCTCTTTCACAATAGATGCCACCCACTGGGGCAGGTCGAGGCCATCGGTCGCCTCACTGGGTGATTTTCCTGTTAAGAGCTCCAATATGACTACTCCAAGGCTGTACACATCAGTCTTGGTGCTTGCATTCTTGAGTTTCGAAAGCTCTGGTGCACAATATCCCATCGTCCCTGCAGTTGCAATCATGTTGGTGTTTGCAGCAGTTGTCATCAGTCGATATAGGCCAAAATCTGCGAGTTTGGGATTGTTGTGCTCGTCAAGTTGTACATTGCTCGATGCAAGACTCCCATGTTTTATATTTTCTTCGGTGTGAAGGTAGCAGAGTCCTCTGGTTATACCAATAGCTATGGTCAATCTTGTTGGCCAAGGAATGTTTGTTTCCGGTCCTCTTGCTGCATAGAAAAACATGTCATAGATAGTTAATATAATCAATCGGGTCATGTTCGGTATGCAATTCAAGACACGAGTCATAGGAAATGCTCGTTTCTGGTCCTCATACTGTATAGAAAAAATGTCATATATAGTTAATATAATCAATCAGGTCATGTACGGTATGCAATACAAGACACAGACCACAAACTAAATAAAATTTCAACTTTGTTTTATTGCTTACCATGAAGGAAGGATGAGAGACTGCCATTCGACATATAATCATAGACGAGAAGCTTCTCTCCTTTAGGTCCCATGTAATAAGCTCTAAGGGCCAAGATATTCGGATGTCGAACCTTTCCAAGTTCTGCAACCTCGATTTCAAACTCTTTCTGTGCTTTTGTCATCTTCTCCCTTAGCCTCTTCACTGCAACTTGATTACCATCCTCCAATGTTGCTTTGTATGCGGTCCCATAACTGCTCTTTCCCATTATTTCTGCAGTTGCACATAATAAATCGTCAGCTGTAAAGACAAATGGACCATCAAAGTGGACTAGTTTTCCTCCAGCTTCACCGCTGGATTCAACTTCCCTTTCTGCACCCGGAACTGGCTTTGCACCTTGACCTATGGAAGCCAGCCCCTTTTTACCATCTTTAGTTTTTGAAGCTGCTCTTTTTCTGATCAAGCAACATAGCAATACACAGCATAGAATTAGCAGAACAACTAGAAGGGCTCCGGCTGCTATGAGAATTATGTCCTTCGTACTCAGTTTTCGATGGTGATTCTTTGGTGCCCCTTTTGAAAGGGAAGGAAGATTTTCCGGTGGGGGAGAAGCACATGAAGTTGAGCTACTGTATCCACACAGCTGAAGATTACCCATAAAAGAGCTTGAATTGAACTTCCTCGCCAAAACAGATGGAACAACACCGGAGAGATTATTATATGAAACGTCAAAAAAAGCAAGATTTGATAGATTGACAAGGGAAATGGAAATTTCCCCGGTGAGATGGTTTTCAGATAAATCGAGGAAGGTGATACCAGAGATATTCCCAATAGTATCTGGAATATGGCCTTTGAACTGGTTGTTGCTTAAGTTCAGAACTGAGAGATTTCTTAATTTCCCAACGGAATCTGGAATTTGGTTATCGAGTTGGTTGTTTTCTAGATTTAAGGTTACCAGAGAAGAGAGGCTACCGAATTCATTAGGTATGGCCCCATCAATTTGGTTATGACTCAGATTAATCTCTTCAAGTAACCCCAGTTTGCTAAGAGAACCTGGAATTTTCCCAGAAAGAAGGTTATGATCTAGAGTCAGAGAGTGGAGTTGATAAGAATGGTTTACTGATTTGGTACCCCAAGTATTAGGAATTGAGCCTGAAAGATTATTGTGTTGAAGAGCAAGAAAAATAAGAGAGGGAGACTGAGAAAGGCTTAAAGGGATAGGCCCTGAAATAGAATTGAAGCTCAGATTGAGTCTATATAACCTGGTGGAATTTGCTAGACTGGGAGGAATCATTCCATTAAGTTGATTATTACTAACATCAAGAGTCTGAAGAAGTGGGCAGTTACCAATTGATGGAGGGATTGAGCCTGAAAGTCGGTTATTGAAAAGATATACTCCCCGGAGGTTTGGAAGGAACCCGAGAGAGGTAGGAACAGGGCCGGCTAGAACATTGTCGTGGAGGCTGATTTTGCGAAGAGCCTGAAGCTGGCTGATTTTCTCCGAGATTCGGCCACTCAATCCCTTCCATGGGAGCTGGATAGCAATAACCTGGCCATTAACACACTTTATTCCTATCCACCCACCAGAACAAGCCCCAATACCACTGTCATTCCAGCTCCTCAAGACCCCTCTCGAATCAACAAATTCGTGTTTCAAGGCCCTGAGAGCTTGATAATCGGCTTGCGTTACAATGACCCCATCCCATTTCTTGCCTGAAACAAGTCCAAAACTGAAAAACAGAAGCAGAAAAACACAGAAGAATTTGTGGGTTCTTAGCCATGAATCCTGCTTCCATTTTTCTTTCTTCTTGTATGAATCCCAACTCCAATCAGCTTCTCCTTCAAGCTGAAATTGGATAATCTCTGGTGGGTCGTTGCTCAATTGAGTCAACAACTGAATTTGATCATCCATGAACTTTCAAAGAAACCCAAATTGTTTAACGAGAACAAGGATTAAGCAAGAAACAAAGATAAAACTCTAATTCTCTATCTAACTAACTATATATATTTTTTTCCTCTCTCAAGCTTTTTTTTCTGGGTGCTGCTTTACACTGCAACCTTAGTACAGAAATCTATTGAAAGAACCGAGACAAAGGAGATAAATAAGAGAAGAGATAAGAAAGAGAGTGTGTCTGGAAACAGGACATGTGAAAATAGAATCTAGGGCTTATGAAGGGTGAAAATGAAGACAAAGTCAGTGTTCAGTAGAAGGAGACGTTTACACTGTTTTTTTCCATTTTATCCCAACGGCTAGTTTTCTTAGTACAGTATTTATTTTTTTTGTTGACAAATAGTCCGTGTTTGACGCGGGAATGCTCTAACGGCTATTTTCTGGTAGGGTTCCACCTGCTCGTGGCACCTGACAGCTTTTTTATGACCGTTATTCTTCTTTGACTGTTCAAACTCTTCTTTCTTGCACTTCAATTTTCTGCTTTTAGCTTTTTGGTGTATCATTTCTTCATCATTTACTTATTAAAATTGATAAATTAGTTATTTTATCAGTAACCTAAGAATTTAAGAAATAAAACCAAATAATCCTATAATATCTCATTGTAATGTTGTTAAGTGAGGTGTATCATAGTCTAGTTATTTTACATTTAGAGTTATATATTTAATAGCCCATTCGTATGCTTCTTTTGCTAATGACATTCTTTTTTCAATTGTTGCTACATGTACATCACACCTTACAGATTAATTTACCAATAGAAAATGTGACGAAATTTGATTGAATCAAAATCTCATCAATCAAATAATTAAAAAAATAAAAAAGTCGCTTTAACTTTCGTTTTGACGCCTCATCAATTTGTAAAAAATTATGTAAATAGTAATGTACAACAAACATATTCTTTTCCTTTTCATCTCATTTGCAGTTTGCCGTGTTACTTTGAAATGAAGTTTGTTTTTTTACTAAGAGATCAATATACTTTATAAAAGTAGGGAGCTATACGCGTAGATTATGTATTTAAAAGTATTTTGTAATTAGGGATGACAATTTGTCTAGACACACT